>OU892278.1:31648443-31924925 GCA_917834065.1 Ceutorhynchus assimilis | reverse complement strand
GAAGAGAGAGAGACGGCATCGTCGTTGTCTGCTGAAGGGACGGACCTCCCGTGGATTTCAGAAAACGCCCGAGCCTAATTGGGAAGTAATTTCAGGTAAACTAGAAAAATCCGTGTAACTATAATATGATGATTTTATTTTATTTTTAGTGGCGGAAGCAGACAGGTCGAGACTAGTCCCCAAATTTTGGGGCTGCAGGTACACTACCGTGTGATTGGCTGCAGGTGGACGAACCATGAGGGTGAATGAGACGGTGGGGGCGGAAACTTGAACCTGAACCATTTGGTAATTCGAATATATAAACCGGAGGAGGTTAAAAATCAGACATTGTCCCCCGAATCCAACTCAGTGAACTCAGTAGTGGAACGAGCAGAGAACGAGGTAAAAAAAAAAAAAGTTGTTGTGTTTGCAGTGTCCCCTTATTGGTGCAGTGAAATTTATTTGGCTTCAGCATTTTCATAAACAAAAGGTACCTATTTAAACATTTCCAATTATTTTTCAATTTGTTCCTTTTAATTTTCAATAATGGCTCTTTCGAAAGATTCTCTTGAAAAAATTAATGCTATGATTAACAAACTCGAAGTACCAAATTGAACGTAGATCTTTTTCTTTGCTAGATATCGGGAAAGCGTACCCGGTAAAAAAGATGCAGATTTTCAATAGTCCGCTTTGGAAAGGCAATTCTTGCCACTTTGTTGGATAGTGAGAATAATAATAAAGTGATAACTACTTTTTTACCAAAACGCTGTCTTGAATATATTACCGAAGAATATGTTGAAACTATCAACGATTCCAATACTGAATATCAAATTAAATATTTGGGGCAGAGTGAGCCGGCTTACGCTGGAGCGAAGACGCTATCCCTTTTAACTATCGAAGTTGTAGACTAAATTTTTCCAAATATCAAATATACCGTCATTGTTTTATTTCTGATTGCCACATGTTTCAATACCAAATTAACACTGGATTATGCAATATTTAATTTTTTTTCCTTTGTTGTAGAATATGAGCGATACCATCAATAACACCATGCTCAATACCACCAGTCAAAACCAGATGATATTCGTTGCCGGCCTAGCAGCCGATCTAAATCAGATGGAGGAAGACATTATAGAATTTTGTGACCAGACTCTAATGGGCGTCAACGCAGCAAATTACTCAAAGTATCTGAAAAATGCTCTAAATTTTTCCATTGGTGCTTTTGTATGCAGAAAATATTTATACGGAAGCATCGATTTAGACACATTTGTCAAAGAGATGCTTGCTGAGGATCTATATGATTTTGTTGTAAAAGTGCCCCATATACCCATCGAAATCATCGACAAATATGGACTTTACGAAGATTATGAAGACCTGATGAATCACGAAGAAGAAGACGACAACGACGACGAAAGCAGCAACAATGTCGAAGGTGTAAATTTGAGCACCGACGATGAAATTTCAATGTTTCCTTTGTTTTCTTAATCTTTTTTTTTTTTTAGCTAGATATAAGGCCATCATATTGTAGATATTTTTTTTTAGCCAAGACGATTATCACTGTCGATGAAAAACTGGGCTTTAAATCTGTTTTTCCACTTTTCACAATTGTTTGTAACAATAATTAATTTTTTTTTTTTTTTCCTTTGCATAGATGTATAAGTCGAATATATTGTAGGTATTTTGTTTAGTTAGATATAAGACGATTATATTAATAGTAAGTAGCTATTTTCTTTAAATAAATAAGTCCAATTTTCTTTAATAAAGTCTTTTTATTCAATTAGGTTACATAATAATAATAAATCGAGAAACTAAATTGCTTGGTTGACATTTTGTTGCAGCCTAAAAATAATTTTATATAAGTCCTTCTTGTTTATCCAGGAAGAGTCTTTGAATCCAAGCCATTTCACACGCACCTGGTCCACTCCATTTCTTTTTCGTTGTCCAGTTATATTCTCTACCAAATACGCATTGGGATAGCGAGTTTTCTGAATTTCTGTCTCGTAGAAACTACCCAAAATGGTTGGAATCATTCAAATCTCTTAGGAGGTAGGTGACTGGAGTTGCCATATATATTTTATAAATTTTGAATAATTCCGGAGACCAATTTATATTGTAGCCCTTATTAAAAACACCTTTATGCTTGCTGATTCTCACAATGTCTCCAACTTTGTATTTTCGGCTTTTTGGAGCAATTTTCGGAGAGTTGAAAATAGCCAATTTCGTGTGTGGAGTAACTTGACTTGGTTTCATTCCAATTGTTCTATGCTTGGTATCGTTGTATTTTTTCGTCACTCTGGGGGGTCTAATATCGAGAGCCACTCATGCTTCCCCGCTAGCGAAAACTCTTTGTAAATCATCGATTTCAGAGTTCTGATTACTCTCTCAACAATAGCTGCTTTCTTGGTACTGTACGTAGAATAGTGGTTTATGCCGTGCTCCCTCATCAATTTTTTAAAATGACAGTTGTACATCTCAGTTCCATGATCTGATTGTAGGTTACTAGGTGAATATCCAGCTTCTGTTAGAACAGATTTCATGGCTTTGCTAACTTCTAGTCCTGACTTGTTTTTCAGTGGCTCGGTCCAGACATATTTTGAATAACAGTTAATTACCACTAGAATGTAGCGGAATCCTTTGTTTTGTTTAGCATATGTCTGCATCTCGGCCAAATCCACCTGGAATAGATCCCGGAAACCTTTAATAATTGTTTGTCGTCTCTTGAAATTTTTTCTTGTCGGTTTGTGAAGTTCATGAACAATTTGTTTTTTTTCCTCTGATATCATTATAATATGAACCGCAGTTTCTTTTCTGTAATATACTCTAGCGCACAAGCCTCCGTCAACCTCCCGAACAAAGGCTTCTTACGAAGTGCGTATGTCTAGTCGAATACAACGGGTCATATTAAATTCTTATTTTTCTTACTATCGAGAATGGAATCTACTCCTTTGTTTTAGGTCCTGAAGAAACTTCTTTTTACATAATCTCGCAATTGTTTATTCAGCACAGTGCTAGTATATGCTGCTCGTAGCTCTGTCACCTCTTTGTCCACTTTTTCATTGAACGCCTTGTGTAATTTTCCCAATTCATTATTGATTGTATAATTTATCTGGTTCTGTAGTTCTTCAAGTTTTTGATCTGTATAAAGCTTCGTGGCAGCATCATCACTTTTTCGGGGGTCCAAAATATTAGATAAATACTTCCCCTTCAAGTCGTAAGCCCCCTCAGATGTTAATTTAATTTCATTACTTTTCAAATCAGCAAATAATTTTTCTATTTCATAAACTCGCTGCTCGGTATTGTAGTTTAGTAGATCGACATATTGTTTCGTCACTGCCTGCTCCATAGATTTTTCCATATCGAAAATCCGAACTTCGACATTGTAATTTAAAAGGTCAGAATACTGCTTGGTTACTGCGTCGCCGCTAAATTTAGGCTCTGCTACATTTCTCATAGACTTCCCGTCCATATCGTAATTGCCGTCAGACGTGAGTTTGAATCCTATGCCCGGTTTGCCTCGAGTTATTTGCTGAACCTTTGTTTTATCCGACCGACGACGGCCGAATTTATCGATTGTAGAGCTGTTCATCGTGGAAAATGTTGTTCTTTACTAGGACAAAATAGTTGACGCATTGCCTTTAATACCTAACCTAGTCTGCTTTTCAATAAATAATCTTCTCTTCTCTCAATTCCTCGATTATAGACAAAATTTCATTATCTAAGCCTGTATGGCCGGCTAGTCTAGAACTCCAGAGAAGCCTGAGTCTATCCACCAACTCTGTAGCTTTGTTCCAGTGAACGTATTCGAAATTTTTCCCATATTTGAATATTTTCTCAATAGGCAATGTCGGATGGTAATAATTGTTGCCCGATCCTACTTTATTCACATAGGGCTGAATTAATTCCTTATATTTGCGTGTATAGCTTCGTTTGAATGGCTGCTTCGGGTTAAAGTTCTCGTGTAAACAATTTGACTTGCGCAAAATTTCGAAATATTGGTTTCTCGTTTCATCAGAAATTTCGTCAGCGTTAGCAAGTGCTTTGGGCTTTTTCAGGAAAACTAAATCAAAAAGTTCCTCGGAAGCTTCGTAGTTTCCTATATTTTTAGAGCCTCTCCATAAAGCCATTTTTCCGGGTGGAAAGCGCACGCGAACATCTCCTATTTTATATCTGTCATCCCCGTCAATGTAGACGCCAAAAATGTTATCATAGCCTGCCGGTTTTTGCTTCAACCCGTCGAGGTATTCCATCGTCAAACTGTGTAGGTTTTTACGCCGCCTCTCTGAAGAAAAAGTCAATTGCCTGGGCTGAACAGTTTGATTATTCATGGGAGTTTCATATTCAGCTGAATGAGCTTTTTCGGAGTCTGACGACGGTGTGAGGGGGAAATTTGTAGTTTGTAATGATTGCAACGTTTCATCGGGCACAAATTGTTTTCTCTGATCGCTGGCCAGTGTCTGTCCTGCTAGAGGTGAGCTGGATAGCAAGGGTGGCGAGAATGTCACTTTTGGATGTTTACTTATTGTTTCAGATAAAGTCTTCAACTCTGCAGTAACAGGCTCGTGAAACTCTTCATTATCGTGCCTGTTTTTCGACAGGCGGTATTTCAAATTTCTATACTTATTTCTAACAGCTTCGGTTGCTTCAATTAGCTTGCGCTTTAGACTAATCTCTTCCTGACCAGTAGCTCTCATAATTGCTCGTTTTTACACTGCGCACGACTGTCACAATAAACATGGAAGCAATTTTAGAAATCACGGGCTTATATAGCAATCGAATCTCTTGCGATATCTTCCTTTGTCTATACTACTATCCTTGTCAATAACTAAAAAACCATAATTCTCCTTCCAGCATTCCATGCACATCTCCAAGAATTGGGTGAATGTTACGTCTGGGGACACATGATCGGTGAAAATGTGCTTCAGATTTGTTTCATCCTGTCTAAACAATATTATAAAATTGGCATTATCCCTTATCAATTGTTTAGGAATACGCGAGTATGTTTGTGCTAGATAAAAACTTGAAATATTTCTGTGACGTCCCATCGAAAAATACGCCCGAATAGGGTCCTGCTGCTCGCAGATGACATCATCAAATATAAATATTGAATTTTCCCTGGCCTCGGAGGGTTCGAGAATTTTATCGCTGGTGGTGTAAGTGTGATATCCGATTTCTTTTATTGGGGCCAGTACATCACGTAGAAACTGGTATTTCGGTTGATTGAGCGATTTGGCGTATACATATATGTTTTCGAAAAATAGGCCCTCAGGGTGAGTTATCAACCCGAGCAGAAGATTGGTTTTTCCACACGCTGAAGGACCAACTAGCAAGGCCCTTATGGTTGAAGGGAACAACGGGCCATGAGTACTGAACTCCTCCTTTCCAATCCCCGATCCCACTATATTATCCAAATTATCTACGCTGAGTTTGTGTTTCGATTCAATTAGCTTCATAGTTAATTTGGTTTATAAGACCTGTCACTCGACTTAAATGTTTATTCCGATGAAGACCACAGCAAAGTCAACACGACAGAGATCCTCCTACCACAGCACTTGTAAAAAGACTGGCCGAGGAATTGTGAATACTTTAATTGATAAATTACCTTTTGAAATTCACTTGCCTGGAGGATACCAGTTCTGTGGCCCTGGCACGCATCTCAGTCAAAGAATAGCAAGAGGTGACCAAGGAATCAATCCACTTGATGCTGCTTGCAGGATCCACGATATAGCTTACGCAGAAAAAAAAAATCTTTATTCAAGACACAAGGCTGACTTTGCTTTAGAACAGAAGGCCTGGGAAAGATTTGGATCCAAAGACGCATCGGCAGGAGAGAAAAGAGCAGCTTGGTTGGTTACAACGGCCATGAAGACCAAACAAAAATTAGGCCTCGGTCTCAAAAAGGCTTCGAGATCAAAGAAAAAGGGCTTATCGAAAAAGAAAGGAGTCGTTAGAAGAAAACATCCAAATAGGGGCAAAATTAAAACCGCTACCCTTAAACAAGTTGCTTTCGGAAGTGGATTAGTGAAAACAGTAAAGTCCGAACTTCGATCAATGAATAAATCTAATAGCCTTTTTGATTCGGCCAAAACAGCTCTTGCAGCCGCCCGCCGATATATTAGGAAAAAAGGAGGCAAGAAGAGAATAAAATCGCCACGAGTTATACCTATTCCTAAGGTCGGGGGTTTGTTACCTCTTTTACCTATATTCGCTGGATTATCTGCTCTAGGAACAATTGCTAGCGGAGCAGCAACCATCGCAAAAGTTGTGAATAAAGTGAAAAGTGCAAGAGAGGCATTGTCAGAGTCTAGAAGACATAATCACGCTATGGAGTCTATTGCTCAAACAAAGCAGGGTAAAGGACTCTACCTGAAACCGTATCGTAACGGATTTGGATTGTTCCTGGTGAGCAGGCCAAAAAACTGATTTTATCCCTGCCTCAAAAGCCGCTGTCAAATATTGATTTAACCAGATATGCAGTGAAAATGGACATACCCCACTTTAGAGGAGTGTTTATGAGAGACAGACTGCCTTTATCTGGGCCGAAACAGTACGAAAGAGCTGTAGTAAATTTGGACAGCAACAAAGGGGCGGGGACTCATTGGGTAGCATATAAAAAACACGGATCTGAAACGCATTACTACGATAGCTTTGGCAGCCTTCCCCCTCCGAACGAGATAGCTCGCTATCTCTACAGTGGTTCTTCACCAACAAGTTCTATCTTGTACAATTACAAGAGGGAACAGTCTTTCGATTCAGTCATTTGTGGGCACTTGTGCTTGAAGTTTCTCGCAATCGACGCGTAGTTATGATTCGTCAAGACTTGGAAAAAATGTCGGCTTCGTTGAAAGCATTCTCGAAGAAAAAAAGTCTCATAGATTTGACAGAAGAAGAATTGGCCGATTTACCTAAAGAAGTGATGGTGTGCTGTGTACCCGAAGAAATTGTTTATGTGTATAATAAATTGCCGGAAAAGTTGAAACTAGATCCAGATATTATTCAATATTTATATTGCACTGACCACTATGGTGAAGAAAACTCTGATGAACACGATGTTGCAGATGGGCCACCACCGAGAAGAATTTTCTGCTGTTATTGCAAAATCAGTGAAGTTTCAATGGGATCCGATAATGCAATTGAAGTCTCCAACCAGTCGGAAAAAAGTACTACTAACTGTTCCGTCTTATAAAGATCTAGGAATTAATATACTACTCATCAGTCATGGCTAGCACCTTTACTTTATCGGATCATTCCAGTGTGTTAAGTGCCAATTTCTTTCCCCCTATTGAGCTAGACAAAAACTCTCGTTATGGACTTGGACTGCTGGGATTTTATTCATATAATTCGGTTTTTAACGTGGATAAAACCAATAATTCGATAAAATTTGTAAATACTGGATCAGACGAAATTAACGTGCAGTTGAAGCCCGGTGCCTATGAATTAGAAGAAATAGAAAAAGCTGTTTTATATGCCCTGAAAGAAATAAGCGACCCATCAAGTCTAGAGCGAGGCGAAGAAGACAATGCATTGTTCGTTTTGAAGCCCAATAACAATACACTTAAATGCGAAATAAAGTCAAAATATGACATAGTGTTTACTACGGAGGCATCCCTGGGAAAGCTACTAGGATTTAGAGAAGGTAAACTAGAGGCTAATTATTGGCACGAGTCCAATCTCCCTGTCGATGTTATGAAAGTGAGAATGATTAGAGTGGATTGTAATCTAACTTCAGGGGCCTACCTGAATTCTGTACAGTCGCATACCCTTTTCGAATTTGATATTGACGTTCCGCCCGGCTATAAGCTAACCAAGGAACCACAGAATATTATATATTTACCAGTTAAGCCAGGGGGCCTGCAGTACATTGACAACCTTACACTGAGAATTTTGGATGATAACGGCGACTTGGTGGATTTTCAAGGAGAAAAAGTTATTGTGAAGCTGGAGTTGAAACAAATTCCATAATAGATCAGCACTACCATGGGGTTTCGATTCGATCTTTCAACACAAAGAGCCGAAATTAGTGTCAACGAGCATATAAAAAATCGTGAGGACAAAAAAAAGTTTAGTTCGGCATTGAACTTTCAACAGCGAACACCACGCCGTCATCAGCGTGGTAAACTCAACAAAAAAGACAGAGAGTTTTTGCGATCCATAGGACTTGAGCTACGAACTGCCCCGAAATGAGCGAGAAATTATCAGTATTTGGTACACCAATCTACGATTCATCGCTGGCAAGCACGCATCTACATACATATAAACCATATGGAGCTCCAGCATATAAAAACTCTGATGAAGTGCGAATTCCCGTCAACTTTCAGGATCTAATTCTAGATATCGCCGACAGTTATTTATACATTGAGGGGAAATTTTCACCCAAAGATCCGTTGAAGAAATGCTACCTGTCAAACAATGCATTGACATTTCTTTTCGATGAAATCCGTTATGAGATGGCTAGTGAACAAGTAGCTGGCTTGCGAAATCCCGGGATAGCAACGACATTGAAAACTCTGGTTTCTTTAGAAGCTACACAAGCTCGTCGCTCAATAAGTTCGGGATGGGGCCTTGGCGAGACTCGTCAGGATATATTGGGCAAAACTAGCCGTATATTCAGTGGAAAACTACCATTAAAACATCTCTTTGGTTTCGCCGAGGACTACTCCAGAGGAATTTTGAACGTTAAACATGAGCTGATTTTGATAATTGCCCGCACATTCGAAAACTGCTACATTGGCGACGAAGAGGCCACCATCCAGATTGAGAAGCTCGAGTGGAAGATTAAACACATTGTACCGGATGATGAGGAAAAATTAAAAATACTCACACGCATCAATAGAGGAGGCGACAATGCTAGAATAAAGATACCATATAGAAAATGGGACCTTTACGAGCTGCCCTCTTTGAGAGATACAACAAGCGATATATGGGCGATAAAAACTACTACACAATTGGAGAAACCCCGCTATGTTGTTATTGGGTTTCAGAAGGTGAAAAACCACGACAACAGGCTAGAAGATTCTACAGCGTTCACCGATGCCAACATACGAAACATTAGACTTTATTTAAATTCCGATGTATATCCGTACGAACGATGGAATCTCGATTTTACTAAAAAGCTAATTACCTCCGTCTATGACTCGTATGAAAACTTCCAAAGCAGCTATTATAGGCGAGAAATAAATGACCCAATAATGGATATTGGCGAATTTCTGTCCAATCCCATATTTGTAGTGGACTGCAGCAATCAGCCCGAAGGGGTGAAAAATTCAACGGTCGATCTAAAGGTCGAGTTTGAGGCTCATAAAAAGTTTGACAAGGGCAATAATAGAGAGTTATTGGAACTAATAAATACTGCCTCGCAGTATTAAGGATCTACGTTATTTTATTAGTGCATCAGCACTATTTTTCCAAGAAAAAAACAGTTATTGGAAGATTGTAGTAGATGCTAGAGTATTACCTTGTGTATTCATAATTTTGACAGATGATAGCTAAGTTTATAAATTTTAGCCTCAAAATGTGTTTATTTTTGTTTTTAATTTTCTGCTGCTGAAACTCATTTTTTAATGTTACCCGCAGTAAAATGGAAAACTATTGTAAAAAATAAATTTTCTAAGTAAAATTACGTCATCGTCGAAAAGCGAAACGTCAAAGTCGTCCAAAATGTCAGAAATTTGAAATAAGGGAAGTTTACTGCCTCGCACTAACCATACACAAATAAAGACAAGTAACCTTATTAAGGAAATCCTTATTTTCGGACACAAATGCGCATGCGTAGATGTCAAAATAAGGCTAATTTAAATACTGCTTGTCCTTATTGCACGTCCAATAACTCTCTAATAAAGTAGTAGGTAATACCTTAATCAATTATCTCGTTTAATTTCGTAATTGAAAATTGAGTTTTCATATTATTTTTCCCCGTACACCAAATTACATTAAAATTATCAGCTGGACAAGTCCATACAAGTTATCAAATCATCTTCTTCAGCCTTAGCTCTCTCGCTCTTTCAAATTATCAGCTGGACAAGTCCATACAAGTTATCAAATCATCTTCTTCACCCTTAGCTCTCTCGCTCTTTCAAATTTTCCTCATAAATATGGATAATGGCCACATACTTGTGTACCGTGGAATTAGGAAAGAAGAAAGAAATTCCGTAATTGAAAATTGAGTTTTCATATTATTTTTCCCCCGTACACCAAATTACATTAAAATTATCAGCTGGACAAGTCCATACAAGTTATCAAATCATCTTCTTCACCCTTAGCCCTCTCGCTCTTTCAAATTTTCCTCAATTAGCTCGCATCATGATGTCTACAAGCTTAGGACACAATTTCTTGAGATACCCTGATAGCTCAGTGGTTAGCACTCTTGATTTTGGATCTTGGGGTCGCAGGTTCGAGCCCAGACTTTTCAGACTTTTTTAATAAAATACAAAAAAAAAGTCGTCAGTACTGCCGCCACCGCCACGGCCGCCGCCATCAGCCATTGGGCCACGGCCATAAGTTGGCGGGCATATTGTACCACAGCCGCCGCCGCCAACAGAAACCATTGGACGGCCGCCATTTTCAACAACAACCAATGAATGGACAGGAGGAGGAGCCTAATTCAGCAGGAGGGACGGGACCAGCCCTGATTGGCCGAACAAAGAAACCTAATGGCGGCAAAGGGGCGGGGCAACATCGCAAAAGAGTCCATAAATGGGAAAAGGGGAGGAGCTATACAGCAGGAGGGCGGGGCCACGCCCCCTCAGGAGGCAGGAGTGGGGATGGTTTGTATCGCCGGGACACACTACTGTTTTGAAAATCAAAAAATCAAAGAGAAAAAATAAAATTGAGTGAAAAAAAATAAAAATAAACTAAAATAAATTAGGTAAGAATTCTGACCCGCGACGACACAAACATAGATACATTGGTAAGGTTTGGAATCTAACCAATTGGCAAAGGACACAGCTTAACAATAGGACGTTTAAACAGTCCTTGCTGGGTCCTTAAGGTGACCACCCGAACATGCCCATCTGGTCCGGGATGTAGCTCAACTCGGCCAAGGGCCCAATGAAGGGGAGGTTTAGTTTCATGTTTTGATTACTAGTTGATCTAAAGTTATTTTAGAAGAATTTTGAGTCCATTTTGAGCGTTGCTGCAAGGTGTAGAGATATTCATCCTTCGAGCGTTTCCAAAATTCTGCGTTCAATCGTTGAACTAATTGCCACCGGGACAAGAATTTAGAGGTTCTTGGGTCAGAAAATGTCCCGGGGTTAATGGCTGCAAGTCGTTTGGGTCGGAGCTCTGGGCACATAAAGGTCTGGAGTTCAAGACGGCTTCCACTTGAGCAAGGAAAGTGTTTAGCTCTTCGTAAGTGAGTCGCTGATCACCGATCACTCGATACAGATGAGTCTTTACCGCTTTGACGCCGGCCTCACTCAAGCCATTGAAATGCGGAGCAGCTGGGGGATTGAAATGCGAAATGATCCGCAGCCAATTTGGACATTTCTATCAGCTGAGTATTGGCACCCACAAAAGTCGTTCCGTTGTCACTGTAGAGATGGGTTACCCGCCCACGCCGAGAAATAAAGCGACGGAATGCCCCAATAAATGCCTCGGAGGTCAAGTCAGAAGTAAGCTCAATGTGCACTGCCCGGGTGGCACAGCACACGAAGACACATATATAGGCTTTTAGAACCTTGGCGCCTCGATATCTTCCCATGACTATATTAAAGGGGCCAGCATAATCCAGAGTGGCATGCGAAAAACATTTAAGTTGGGAGATTCGAAACGAGGGTAGGTCTCCCATATACGGAGTATACGCTTTTGGTCTGAGACGAAAACATCTGATGCAGCGGGAAAGCACAGACTGTATCGCTCTTCGGGTAGATAAAATCCAGAATTGCTGACGCAACAAATTCTGGACGGTATTCAAACCAGGATGTAGATTGTCTTGGTGAACTTGTTCAATTAGGCGACGAGTAAAGGGATGGTCGCGAGGTAATAAAACAGGATGTTTGGCTTCAAAGGACATATGGGCATGTCTTAACCGTCCGCCCACTCTAACCAGTCCCTCCTTGTCAAGAAAAGGAGCAAGAGGTCGAAAGGACTTTGAAACTAGCTCATTGTTTCGAATTTGAGCAATGAGACCTGAAAATCGTCGTTGTTGAGCTCTTTTGGATAAAAGGAGCAAAGCGTTTTGAAGTTCAAAGGAGGAGATCGCTCCGGTAAGCGGAGACGATTTGTAACGATAATTGTGAAAAACTCTCAGGCACTGACAAAGGATTTTCTGTATTTTAGACAAAGAGGAATATTTGTCTAATAGAGTGTCGAGGATATGATCCTCAATCAGGGCCGTTAAAAGAATGGGACACCTTTCTTCGATTGCGGCTATTTGATTACCACATGAATTTGGGGGTTGTCGATTCCATGAAGAACTTGGTTGAAGAAGCCAGGGAGGTCCTTGAAACCATAAGAGATGATCTGCCAGACTGGCAGGAGTTAAGCCACGGCTTGCATAGTCTGCGGGATTTTCGTGAGTGGATACGTGATACCACTTGACATTTGGGATCGTTTCTTGGATGTGGCTAACCCGATTGGCTACAAAGCTCTTCCATCGATGTGGTGAGCTAGCAATCCAAGCCAAGACAACTTGGGAATCCGTGTAAGCGAAAACTTCGTCGATAATAGTTAGTTTAGTGTATGACTCCATAATAAACTGAAGAAGGTTGGCTAGAAGAGTGGCACCTAGGAGTTCCAATCTAGGTACACTTTGCGATTTGAGGGGTGCTACTCGAGCCTTGCCAATGATCAAAGAGGTTTGAATGACACCCTCGGGTGACTCTATGCGAAGATAGACTGCAGCAGCGTAGCCTAACTCGGAGGCGTCAGAGAATCCATGCAGCTGGCAACGTAGAATATTTTGCGAAAAAATGTATCTAGGAAAAAGTATTTTAGCTAAACCAGGAAGTTCTGATTGAATTTGAGACCAACGGTTTTGGATAGATTGTTCGACTGGCTCGTCCCAGCCGGTTTTAGAAAGCCACAGCCTTTACATTAAGTGTTTAGCGCAGAATGAGACAGGCGACAGAAATCCCAGAGGGTCAAAAATTCTAGCAATTTCGGATAAGATATTGCGTTTGGTGCACGGCTTGTCTGATGGTTCACAAGCGAAAAACATTTTATCTGATGAGGGGTCCCAGTGTAAACCTAGGACTTTTATGGATAATGGTTCCTCCCTGTCGAACGACACGGGAATTTGGCATTCTTCGGGGGAGAGAGATGATAGTAGTTGCGGATGATTGCTTGCCCATTTTCTTAGCTCAAAGCCACCGCATTTCAAGAGAGCAATCATGTCCTTCTGCAAAGATAATGCAGAGTCCAAGTCCGAGATACCTGAACAAATATCGTCAACAAAAGTATCCTCCAGAAGTACCTGCGCCGCTTCCGGGTATTTGTGTTTTTCCAATGAGGCTAACTCTTGAAGTGTACGAATTGCGAGAAAAGGACTGGAACTTACACCAAAGGTCACTGTGTTGAGACGATATTCTTCCACTGGATCATTAGGATCGAAACGCCAAAGGAGTCTTTGGAAATCCCTATGTTCTGGAGTCAGGTTTATTTGCAGGTACATTTGTTTGATGTCTGCCAAGAAAACGATTGGATGAAATCGGAACTTTAGAAGTATCGTGTTGATATCCTTTTGAAGCTTTGGACCAGTCAAAAGCACATCGTTCAAACTGAGGCCCTTGGAACCCTTTGCCGAAGCATTGAAAACTACTCTAAGTTTGGTGGTTGATTTTCCGGGTTTGACCACAGCATGATGGGAGAGGTAATTAACTAATTTGGGTTTAGACTCTTGAGCCCTAATAAGGCTCATATGACCGTTTTGTAAATATTGATTCATGAAATCAGCATACTGCCGATATAGAATTGGATTTTTGACTAATCGGGATTCTAAGGATTGAAAGCATCTGTAGGCGCGAAAATAAGCGTCCCCTAAATCGGGTTCGAAATGGCGAAAGGGCAGCGAAACTACAAATCTTCCTGACTTATCTCGGGTTAAAGTCTTTTGGTAAACTGATTCGCATTTCTGATCATCAGGAGATAGGTAACTCTTAGAGGGTATATTTTCCAAGTCCCAAAATTTGCATATACTTTGTTCAAGCGTAGAATGCAGGGAAATTAAATAGGAATCGATCAGATTGTGTGAAATTGGTCTAGGCTGTATATAGGTTTGTCCTAGTAGAACCCAACCAAAGCATGTTTCAAAAGCTGATGCTTGCCCTTGACTTCCAGGAATCCGACCTGATTTTAGACTTTGGGAGTAGATATCTGCTCCCACCAACATGTCTACGGGAGCAGGAATAGAAAAGTGCTCGTCGCCCAGTGTCAGGTTTGATATATGGCCCCAACTTTGAGTGTTGATTTTAACAGAAGGCATGTCTGAACAAAGTTTGGATAGAACCAATGCCTCCAACGAAAAGACAGGGTCAGTTTTGCCGATAGGCTTAATGGGGCAACTTGTAAGGCCACAAGTGTCGGAAGTCGAATGACTTATTCCGACAACCGGAATGTGACATTCTTTCCTGGATAAACCAAGGCGATTGAGACACTTTTGGGTTATGAAGTTGGCCTGACTAGCTGAATCTAAAACGGCTCTGATTATCTGATAATTGCCTCTCGAGTCAAGCACCTCAATCTTAGTAGTAGAAAGGAGGACAGTGGTTTGAGGAATGGAGGTAGCCATCGCTGCACACTCGCAACTGAGTGATTGCTGTAGTTGTGCACTATGGGGAGTTTCCATTTGCGATGAACTGACAATAGAGGCAGGTGTACCCGATGGAGGAAGGCGTTTGACCATGATGACTGGTTTGCCCAGTGTTTTTGGGAAAATGAAGCAAAGTATGGTGTTTGACATGACATATCCGACAACTAAAGGTGGATGGACAATCTTTTAGCCTATGAGAAGACCTTAAGCAATTGATGCAAGCGTTGGTTTGCTTAACGTAAGCTAGACGCCCTGACGGGGTTTTACCTAGAAATTGAGGGCATTGCGATAATGAATGAAAAGGTTGCTGGCATAATCGACATTTATACCTAGCAGGATCATGAGATGAGGACTGAGCAGCCATATTAGCGATATTTGGGATTGATTGCGGGTTAGTTTGTCGTATTTGAGAGTCGTGAGCATTTGATTCAGTGTTCGCTACTAGACTTTGAGCTCCTGAGTGGCTAGGCGTACCAGAATAGCTACCAGACTTCAAGTTACTTTGGTGATATGAGTTTTGAGGTTTTTGGGACCTGTTGAGATTTATTGGACATGGTGAACTCATTTGGACTGATTCGAGGGCCCTACAATGACTTTCGAGATAATTGGTAAGCTGTAGATAAGTGGGTAACTCAATTTTGCTATGCTCTATTTCAAATGCCGTTCTTGTAGCTGAGTCTAGCCTTGTAAGCAGCATGTTGAAAAGAACAAAACACCACTGGTTGGTTGGAAATCCCAACACCTCGAGCGCGGCCACATTTTCATTGAAAGTATCCAGTAGGTTTCTGAAGTCTTTGGAAGAATTTGTTTTTTGAGTGGAAGTATTATTAATTGCATTCCAGTAGTTTGTAGCTAAATGCCGTTTATTCTGATAGCGATATGTGAGAGTTTTAAAAGCTATTGCATAATTAGCATCCGTAGTAGGAATGGACTTTATTAAACTAAGGGGCTCACCCTTTAATAATGAAATTAGATATTGAAATTTAGAAATGTTGGGCAATGTAGAATCATGTACCATGGATCTATACATGTCATAAAATGTTGTCCAATATTGTAAATTGCCATCAAAATTCGGAATAGTTAATTTTGGTAACTTCGCGGTGTAGCTTGCCTGATTTGATTCATTTGGCGCTAAAACATAACTACCTGGTGTGCTACTAGGTGGCAATAATTCAAAGTAAACCTGTTTTGACCCAAAATAATAACTATCTGCGTCTTTTCTGACAGCATCCTGCTGGTCATATTCCTTATCATCAATTATACCAATGATTTCATTATGATATTTTTGAAAATCAGAATAAGATTCTTCCAAATTCTCAAACCTTACTTTAAGCAGTGCTTTTTGAGAGTCACTAGTTTTGGCTTTTTGTGCAACCGTGTACGTTTCTGTGATTCGGCAAGAACAGACGTAACGTTTTTTAGTTAATTTTTTGATGAGCGCAACGTTTGCCGTCTCAGTTTCCGGCATGTTGATCGAAATGCCAAGAAAATAATTGAAAAAATTAAGACAGTCTTTTTCAAAGCAAAGAATCTATGAAATAGGGTATATACCTAAGAATAAGGTATATACCTGGATTTGCAGGCTGTAACGTAAAACCTGTAAATCGTCGAAAAGCGAAAATTATAGAATTAAATATAGCGAAAAATTATTTTGAAAATAAGTAATACAATCATTACAATCTCATTATTAGCACCAATGTATCTACCTGTGCACTGCAATGCTTAAACTTCTCGGAAATAATTGGGTTTTTTTATTTAGTAAACAACCATTTCTTTTTTCGGTTTATTTGCGAAAATGAAATAAATTTATTTTTAATAACTGATAGGTAGGTGCCTCAGCGATAAGTTTTACAGCCGGTTTCAGTGGCCTTGAAATTCCTCAAAAATAGAGAATAATGGACAGCTTTAGTTTAGGCGCACAAACCTGCACATAAAAAACTTGCTTTATATGGCGATTTTTGCTAATAATTATATTAATTATGATTTTTGATTCTAAAAAGGTTCAAATTTGGCTCGTAGGAACAGAAAATGTTGGCGTAATGGTTGATATTTTAGAATCACCTTCGGAGTTACGTGGACTGTAAGCGCAACTAATGAATATGTAGCAAAAAATAACCATACAAAAGACAATATGATAAAAGGCGCCTTACCTGTGGTTCTGGGGTTCTTCTAGTTCAAACTTAATTGTTAATACCGGGATCCCGGGTTTTGTTTCTGTTGCACAACACTACCGGCTTTTATTTCGAAACCGGTAACCGGCGAGCTCGCGAATTCATCGACTTTCTTGTGTGCGAAAAACGGATTAAAAATGTGTGTTCGTGTTTCGTGTTTGGCGAAAAGAGAGAGAGTGTGTTTCGCCGTCGCTTGGCTGTACGAATCGAGAGTTTTTTCGTACCTTTTTTGTCGACCTCGGTTCCATACCGAGGGCGCTGGTGTTCCCTGCATAGGAGGAGCTATACCTATTTGAATTTGTATGGTTTTTCAATATGAGCAAATTCGTGACTTTGACACTCTTGAAGAGATGCACATACACATGCAATGCAATGAAATTGCATCATCAGCTTATCGAAAAAGAACAAAGTGCGTATGCCTTCAGGCAAGAAATTATTGCATTGCACGAGATTGCGTGTAGTGTAAACAGGCTTTAATACACACTGAAATTTGTAAAACGACTAAATTTGTAAAACGACTCTCATCAGAGTACAATATTTGGAATGGAAATCTGTTATTTTCTCTGTACTTTTGTAAATACCAGTTGCAATATTCAAGGCGTCGATCATAATCAGTTGGATACAAGTGCTGATGTAGCGGGTATTTGAATAACTTGAATTTTTGTTTATTGAGAATTCTCCATACTGAAGCCTGACTTATGTCGCATTCTGCAGCAATTTCCCTCATGAAGCTACCGTATTTACATCAACCATATCCAACACATCAACTTCCTTTTCCTCATTTGAAACGAATGGTCCGTTAACGTTATTTGATTCAGTCCTCATGATTTCTAACAATCTGGGAAAATAATGTCGACTTGGGTGGCGACGATTTGGACATTTCGCAGCGTATGCGCGAGCTGCGTGTGTCGCAATCTGCCTGCACCCACCGAATAATCAAATCATGTCAATCTTTTCGCTGCGTGTGAAATTCATAATTATTCTCTTTCACAGAAAAAAAAAACCTTGAATACGAAATTAGTCTGACAGCTTGTGTCAAATTTCTAATAAAAGAAGGTGCTTAACGTCATTTAACCCTCGCCTTACCGACAGCGGGTCAGCGATGACCCAAAATCTGATTTTCTAGGAATATCTTGCGGCCCCACGACTTTTTTTTTAGCGATCTTTTGTGAATTCTCCTAATTTATGTCAAGAATATTGCCTTTGTATGTATTTTTTCGAAAAAACAATTTTTCCCCAATAAACTTTCTATGGGTCACCTATGACCCGGTTTTGGGATAAATCGGTATACCCTGAACCCTCCAACTCGACAAGTCGTAGCAAGCTTTTTTTATGTGTTTTCGGAATTTCTAGCTTTTGTCCTTCAGTTTACTATCTACTTATCTTATGAGTAGAAAGTTTATTTTGTTGTTTTTTTTTTGCATAATGAAATTAAAGCATAATACAATAACATGTTTTATTATGATTCCCAAAATTTTATATTCAAAATCACTCGAAAAAAAGGTTTGTATCTGGGTCCATTTTGACCCTGTTCTGGGATCCCAAGTTTTAAAATTATTTTGGGGCGGCGAGGGTTAAGGTAATCAACTAATATTACGAGGGTGATTTTAAAGATGTTATTCCAAAAAATTGAAGTTAAGAATCTAACAGAAGTTTAACATGAAAGGAGACATTATTGTATAGTATCAATCTATTAGTCGGAAAAAAGTTGTTTAGTTGATTCCGTGAGCCACTACTCTTTCCATAAGAAAAAATCAACTTTTTTATAATAATTTTAACACTTATTTGGGTACAAAACCTACCAATTAATGTCACTCATGGCACGCTAGATGAAAAGTGCGAATTGGTAGTTTCGGTTTCAGAAATGTCAAAAAATTATATTGATACTGTCGCGGCTTTGGGTTGCCTGCTGACAAAAATCTTGGGTTCGTTGTTCGTTTCGTTTATTCCAAAAATCAAAGTCCAATTAACACAGCAATAATTTATTCCACTTAACAAAACACTCTGACACTAATTAACAAACTCAACAATTAAACTCTTTACAATCACTATTTAAAATTTAAATCGTATCACAGTCGAACTGAAACTAACTTACAAACCAATGCCTTACAGAAAAACTTTGAAGAATTTGATGTTTTGCTTAATATACTCAGACATTCATTCGATTTAATTATTTTAACAGAAACCTGGCAGCAAAAAGACTTAAATAATTTTAATCTTCCTGGGTACGTAAAATTATACAATCATGGTAAATATAACCAAAATGATGGTGTCATTGCGTATGTTAAAAGCTTACATAACTTTAATCACTCTGTGGTTATTGTAAATGGATTAAACTTCTTACGTATTACCTGAAAATAGACAACAAAAAGACGTCAATCACAGCTATTTACAGACCGAATCCTAGTGATGTATATGCCTTTAATACTGAGCTAGCTAATTATTTAAAGTTTCAGTGTATGTCTAATACAGAAATATTAGTGGGCGATATGAACATTAACTTGTTGGAATGCTCTGAAGAATCACAAGAATACTTAAATGTATTGTACGCAGCCGGGTTCAAATCCACTATCAATGCCTATACAAGAGTAGATATAAATTCCAAAACTTGTATTGATCACATCTTTTTCAAAAGTAGTATAAATTATGACACTTTGATGTCACTTATACTTCATTCCAAGATAACAGATCACTATCCCATATTACTTAAATTTTCAACAAATGAAAATAATTCAGAAAACAGCCCTAAAATACAGCATAAAGATTATACTGACTACGCAAAATTAAAATTGAAATTAAGGGAATATAACAGTGGCGTATCCAGCCTGAGGTTCTGGGGGGGGGCAAACCTGGTATGTACAGGGTGCGGCACGAAAAACTTCCCACCCAGGTTTTCTCAGGTGTAAGAGGTGATAAATCAAAAATCGCTCGGAAACATCACTTTTTGTTTTTGAGGGACTTTATTTATTGATATTTTCACCCGTTACCTGTGAACCCCTAAGCGGGGACGACAGGTACCAGGTACCCCCCAAAAGTTCAAATGGAAAGGGGGGTCGAGTGATGCGTCATTTGTTAGCTATATTTATTAAGATTATATCCCCAAAGTTTCAAATTGCTGCTATAAACCCTGTCGAAATAGCTTGTCAAAGCTGTGTCTTTTTTACCTCATAACAACTTAACATATTTTTCAAGTGAATAAACATGAACCATTTTGAACTGAACTGTTAAATGATGATACTTAGATTGAATGCCAATGTTATTTTATTACTATGGATAAGTACCTACCCTTCCAAAATCTGTTGTTTTGTTATATAGACCCTGAGATAGGGCCTGTTTAGTGGAGTAATTTTTTTTTGTCTGGCATTTTGAGGGATGAATGTGACTAGTTAGCTGATGAGAATATAAGTGGTTTTAATGCCTGCCTCCTGTTCGCAATGTCCACAGAATGTTTCGCCGGAAAACTCGATTTCGAACTGTGATTACCGTCTGGCGATTTTTCAGCATTATTTTCACAACAAAACCTTTCATTCTCTCGATTGCCAGACAAAAAGTAAACGCGGAAGGTTCTTTTCTTTTCTCTTGGAATTTGACACCCGTCCCCATTTTTTCAGCTATTGAAAAGCATCTGATATTTTTCATGGGTGAATCATTTATCAATGTCAATCTTTTATTTAAAAGCTAGAAAATTTGAGATCATTAAAAAAAAATTCTTCATGTAAATCAATTTTTTTCTTCTGCAAATTTTCGAACGGGAGGCCGGCATTAAAATCACCCATATTGTCATCAGCTTAGTAGCCACATTCAGCCCTCAAAATGCCAGACAAAAAAAAATGACTCCACTAAACAGCCCCTATCTCACAGTCTATTATTATGAGGTAAAAATCACACAGTTCAGATAATTGTAAAAAAGCATTTTTCCTAACTTTGACACACTGCCATTTCGGTAGAGAAAATAGTAGCAACTTAAAACTTTGAGGATATAATTCTTACAAAAATAGCTACCAAATGACGTATCACTCGACCCCCTTTTGCATTTGAAATTTTGGAGGTACCTGTCTCCCCCGCTTAGGGGTTGACAGGTAGGGAGTGAAAATACCAATGAAATGTGTCCCCTAAAAAACAAAAATTGATGTGTTCGAGCGATTTTTGATTGATCACCTAACACCTGAGAAAACCTGGGTGGGAAATTTTTCGTGCCCCACCCTGTATAATAAATACTTAAATTACTAAAAAAATTCACACTGCAATAACTAAAATATAAATATGGGTATATACAGGGTGTTCCTTAATACTAAATATCATGCATGTAGAAACGGAAGGGGCGATTCTTTGGTTTTTTCTTATGACTAAATAAAATCGTTACCGATCTACAGGGTGTTGAAATTTCAATATATTTTTTAGTTTTTTCTTTATAGCTCCTGCGGCTTTCGAGGGATTAAGCCCAAATTTGAAATATAGGTTACGCAATAGGAGCTAAATGATTGTACATTCCACAGAAAGATTGAATCATAAAGGTACCTTTTGCATTACCAGCTTTACCAGACAACTATTATTGCTTTTGAGAAAGTTGGTTTTTGTGTTTTTGGTGGTGTCGCCTTTTGACAAAGTCTGAGCCGTGATGAGTGATGATGGCTCAAAGGCGAAAGCGCTAGGCAGCTAGTAATATACATTATGCTGAATATAAAACGAGTATTTTGACTTCTATTCCCTGATTGTCAAGCATAGCGTACAACTGAACAGTTTCTATTTACAAAAAAGCTACCTGTTCATGTAGTTGAAAATAGCTATTTACCTAACAAGTGCGGAAAATGAATTTTTCCGCACGCGGCTGCCGTATACCGAACGACGCGTAGCGGAGTTCGGTGATGCAGCCGAGTGCGGAAAAATATTTTCCGCAAGTGTTAGGTACAATATTTTTCCTACAGGCGAAAAAATGTAAAATTTTTCTTTTTTTTTTGACATATCAGTGCGGTAAAATTTTTTCCGCACTGACAGCCGTGCGGAAAAACTTTTTCCGCACTGATATGTCAAAAAAAAAAGTTTTACCGGACCGTCGGGAAAACTCATTTTCCGCACGCATATCCGCACGGCTGTAGGAAATAGTTATTTTCCTAACAAGTGCGCAAAGTGTTACTTTTCCGCACGCAAACACAGTTATACGAACGACGCGAAGCGGAGTTCGGATACGTGTTTGCGTGCGGAAAAGACACTTTGCGCACGTGTTAGGAACAAAATTTTTCTTACGAGCTTCATATCAGGTAGGTAATAACAAAAATTAAAAAAAAAAAAACGATAATTTGTTTAATTATTTTTATTTAACTTGAAGGGAACCTATGCATTTATCAAAAAATTATATAACAAAAAAAAAACAGAAAATCCTCGTCAGAGCTGTTCATCTTAAAGCGTTTAAATTTGATGAGAAAGTTTGTAGATTTTTGCATATAAATAGAGAACAAATCTGACAATGTGTCAAAGTTAATTTATATTTCGTGTTTGTATAGATGTTGGCTGATATAGAAACAGAGGAAAAATTTGTTATCATGTGTCAAAGTCGACAGGTACACTTATTGTTGCTTGACAATTATAATTACTTTTCGGCACTCAGTGCGGATAAGGCCTGTATCCGCACTGAGTGCGGAAAAGTGTAACTTTGAGCCCGGAAATGCGTGCGGAAAAGTACTACTTTGCGCACGCTCGTAGGAAAAAGTATTATTTATTAAATTAATTTCAGTACATTTTTGAATTTATTTTTTTATTATTCGACAAAGAAGGAGGCACGATTTACATTGAAAATAGGCCCCCGTAAAATTCAACCAAATTTCAATATTTTAAAGGTATCATCATTGCAAATAAAAAATTGAAATATAAAGAGGATCGTATGTCTGTGATAGCAGATATAGCAAGTCAAAGTCCTGCTATGGTATGCATAGGAAATATCCGAGAAAATATCCCTTCTTAGATTTTCTTGAATATCTCGAAAAATACTAGTCCGATTTTGACGTTTTTTGGGTTTGATACCTACAAAAGGACCCCAAAACCGTCAAAATTGGATTAGTATTTTTCGAGATATTCAAGAAAAACTACGTAGAGATATTTCCTCGAATATTTCCTATGCATAGCATAGCAGGACCTACGTACTTTGACAAGCTATATCTGCTATCACAGACATACGATCCTCTTTACATTTCAAATTTTTTTTTACAATGATGATACCTTTAAAATATTGAAATTTGGTTGAAATTTACGGGGGCCTATTTTCAATGTAAATCGTGCCTCCTTCTTTTTAAAAAATAAAAGGAATAAAAAGATATTGCTCTGGGGGGGGCAATTGCCCCCTTTGCCCCCCCCTGGATACGCCAGTGGAATATAACTTTGAACCTATTTACAATACAAACGATGTAAATTTTATCACAGAGTTTATAGTAGGTGCAATCACAACATGTATCAAAAACAGCACATTTACTAAAACCTTTAAAATACATAATAAAAAACCATGGGTGACCAGAGGAATAGTGGCATCAATAAAAATCAGGGATAATTTATATAAAAAATATAAACAGGATAAGACAAATATATCGCTTAACAACTATAAAATCTATCGAAATAAAAATCAATACACTTATCCACAATTCCAAAAATATGTATTACCGAAAAGTAATAACTCAAAATAAGAAGGACAGTAAAAAAGTTTGGCAATCAATTAACGAATATAATAATAAAAATGCAGTCAAAACAATTGATATCAAAGAGGTTAGAAATAGAGAAAATAAATTACTTACAGAAAAGCAAGTAATAGTAACTACTTTTAATGAACATTACATATCAGTTGGTAAGAATTTGGCATCTGAAATTAAAGCATGACACAACTAAGAGGCCCAATCAAAACTCAATGTTCATTACACCTCTCACAAACACAGAAATTGGAGAAATTATTGATTCCTTAAAACCGAATACTTCTCCCGGAGTCGATGGTATCACTAGCAGTACTATAAAAGAAATAAGCTCAGAAATATCGCCTCACCTATTACATTTAATAAATATCATTTATCAGACAGGCGTCTGTCCCAATCATTTCAAACAAGCTGTTGTGAAACCAATTTATAAAAGTGGTGATCGAGAAGTCATCTCTAATTATAGGCCAATCTGTCTGATTTCGACGATTGCAAAAATTTTCGAAAAGTCTTTGAAAACTCGACTGGTATCGTTTTTGGAAAAAAAACGTGTTTTAAATGAGAATCAATTTGGATTCACAAAAAATAAATCAACCAACGATGCTATAGCTCTACTTACATCCAAAATTTATAAATGTCTTAATGGTGTGCTGCGGTCTTCTTGGATTTGGCAAAAGCGTTCGATACCGTTAGTCATCGGAAGCTTTTGTCAAGGCTTGAGGACATTGGAATCAGGGGTTTACCCCTTGAATTGTTCCGTAGTTACCTTACAGGTCGCAGTCAGGTTGTTGCTGTGGATGGCACATCGAGTACCCCAATGACTGTTGTGTGTGGAGTTCCCCAAGGAACAGTATTGGGTCCAATATTGTTTGTCATATATATCAATGATTTGTTGTGTCTGAATTGTTCAAGTGATATAATATCATTTGCAGATGACACAGTTTTGTTTATGAAGGGCGAGTCGTGGGATGTTGTACATAATCTAATCACAGAGGACTTGCAAAAGGTCACTAAATGGCTGGATGAAAGCCTACTTACCCTCAACCTGACCAAGACTGTGTATTTACCTTTTTCAAATAAAATATCAACCCTGCCAACTAACTCTATAAACATAAGTCTACCCTTTAGAAAAAATCAGAATTGGATACTGAATCCTGCCGAATCAGCAAAATACTTAGGTATTACAATTGATAACCATCTTAGGTGGAAGACACATATTGAACAAATAACAAAAAAACTTAGATCTCTAATGTACATGTTTCGAAAAAGTTCAAAAATCTTGAATATCAAAGATTTGAAAACCTTATACTTTGCTCTGGTGCAATCTATTTTGCAATACGGGATAATTGGGTGGGGTGGGATTTATGATACCAACATTTTACCTCTAGAAATTGCACAAAAACGTATCTTAAAAATTATCTTTAATCTGCCTTTACGATTTCCAACAGAAAAGTTGTATGAGTTTTCTGGTATATCAAGCATACGACATCTTTTCTATAGAGTCTCTGTTATACACCTCGCTAAACTTAAAATGTTAACATGTAACATAGAACATTCATATAATACTCGTCTCAAACAAAATGCTGGTATTATTCTACCACTGCAACAAAAATCGATTGGTCAACGATCCTTTACCCATATTGGGCAAACCGTTTACAATCTCACTCCGCAAGACGTTAAAATAAAAATAAAACACAAAAGTTTTCCAAAATTATTTTCAAAGTGGTTATCAGAAAATAAATTAAACATTAAATAACCCTACTCTGTCTTTTTTTTTTGTTTACTTATTATTTCGTTTATTTATATAGGCTCACTTAAATGAAAAAAGGGAATCAATTTTTAAGTTAGGTATTAGGTCTCTCTTGATGGGAGTATTATAAATAGGGTATTAAGATTTACTTTATATACTCATACAAAATTATATAAAATTATTACTGTGTTGAATTTATTCAATCATTGTATGAAGTATTATAGTGATTCGTAGCACCATTGATTATTTGAAGTGGCAGACAAGATTTTAATCTTAAGCAACTTCAAATAGTTAGATTACGGTTAGAATACACATTAATATTAGGTACTAATTACAAAAAATAATTTAAGTCATATCTTTCCCATATATTTATTTAAGTTTGATAAAATTATTATAACTCACTGTATTTGATTTAAATAAATATTATTATTATTATTATTATTATTATAATGCCAGCCTTCTTATATATCTCTAAATCTATTCCTGTGAAATCTAGAATACACACGATAATCTAATTTTCCAGATTAAAGTAGAATAATTCGCTAGATTCTAGTATTTCCGCGATCGATTCTTGACAGCCTGGCGGACGTTTAGCTTATTGTGACACTGCCCTCCTCTTAAGGTTGATCGTCCCGATCAACTTCACGCCCATGATATTTCGCCAACCTGTCCAGATGTACCACTTTCATCTTACTCCTGGTGTTGCGCTGGACTCGATAAACCAAATCATTGATCCTCTTGATTACTCTATAGGGTCCTTTCCATGCTGAAGACAATTTCGGTGATACTCCTTTCTTCCTTACTGGGTTATACAACCACACTAAATCACCTTCTTGAAATCCGACCGAATTGGCCTTCAAGTCGTATCTGGTCTTCATTCGGTCACTGGCTAGTTGAATATGCTCCCGAGCAAAATCATGGATACCCAGAAGTCGTGCCCTTACTTCGTCGGCATAATCTCGGCTTTCTCTTCGTTCTTCTTCGGGTACTCCAAACATCAGATCGCAAGGTAACCTGAGTTCCCTTCCAAAAACAATTCTAGCCGGACTTTCACCTGTTGAATCGTGAACAGCCGCTCTGTAAGCCATTAAAAAGAGAGGCAAATGCTTGTCCCAATCTCGTTGGTTCTTTGCGACCACTGTCAGGTGTTCCTCTATGGTCTTATTGAATCGTTCCACCATGCCATCAGACTGAGGGTGTAAAGGTGTTGTCCTTGTCTTACGAATGCCCATGATCTCACAAACTTTCTTAAAGATGGCAGATTCGAAGTTTCGTCCCTAGTCTGAATGTAACTCTAGTGGCACACCATGACGACTAAAAACTTCGTCCACTAGCACCTGGGCAACAGTTATGGCTTCTTGATTGGGAATAGCGAAAACTTCTGGCCATTTACTGAAGTAATCCATGATAACTAAGATGTATTTGTTATCACGCTCTGACTCTGGGAACGGTCCTGCTACATCTATCGCTATTCTCTCAAATGGAAGACCAACGTTGTACTGTTTCATGGGCCCCCGAGATCTTAGTTTAGGGCCTTTACTGGTAGCACAGATGTCGCATTTTCGGCACCAGCTTTTAACGTCTTCATGGTAGTGAACCCAGTAAAAACGTTCCCGAATTTTGTCCAAAGTCTTGTTAACTCCGAAATGTGCCCCTGAGGTTCCGTCGTGTATTTCTTTTAATACATCTTCCACTCGGACTTTTGGGATAACCAGTTGGCTCTTAGTGGATTTCCCATCGGCACTTTCCCAAACTCTTTTGAGAAAACCATTTTCTACGGCCAGAGAGTTCCACTGGGCCCACAACGCCTTGTAAATCAAGCTTTTGTTTGACACTTCCCCCCTTTCTGGCCTACATTCACCATTTTCTTTAAGATGTAGAATTTGCCCGATGTCCTGGTCTGCCTCCTGATCTTCTCTCATTTGCTTGGTAGTCCATTTGTCATCGACGATCAGGCCCGTTCTTCTTACAGCTGGACTAGTGTTTTTCTAATGTATATCGATTCTTTGACAATGTTTGCAATCTTCTTTACATGGCCGTCTAGACAGAGCGTCAGCATTTTTATGCAGGTTTCCAGGTCGATGTTTAATTTGGAAATCGTATTGCTGCAATTTCTCAATCCATCTAGCAAGCTGTCCTTCAGAAGTTTTCATTTCTAAAAGCCATTTTAGAGCTGCGTGATCTGTTCGAATTAGAAACTTGCGTCCGTAGAGATACTTATGAAAATGGTCGACTGCTTTTACTATGGCAAGCAACTCTCTTCTGGTGACACAATAATTTCGTTCCGGCTTTGATAATGTTCTGCTGTAGTACTCCACGACATGTTCTTGTGAACTTTGGATTTGTGAAAGGACAGCTCCAACACTGGTGTTACTTGCATCTGTGTCCAAAATCAACATGCCTTTGTGATCAGGATAGGACAACACTGGGCTCGTACATAATGCTCCTTTCAATTTTCTAAATGCGGAATCGCATTCTTGGGTCCAATTGAATGTTGATTTTTCTTCTGTTAATCGATGAAGTGGAGCAGCTATATTGGCGAATCCTTCCACAAATCTTCGATAATAAGAACATAATCCTAGAAAACTCCTTAGTTCATGTTTGTCGCGTGGTTTTGGCCAGTCCCTGACAGCATCTATTTTTCATTCCCTCCTCAGATACCACGTGACCTAAGAATTCCACTTTCTTTTGAAATAGGAAACATTTATTTGGATTGAGTTTTAAGTTGGCATTCCGGAAGCGGTCAAAAACTTCTTTCAGGTTATTGAGATGTTCTTGGAACGAATTTCCCATAATCATGACATCATCCAAATATACCAGGCAAGTTCTCCATGTAAGGCCTCGCAAAACAAGATGCATCAGTCGCTCAAACGTAGCTGGAGCATTACACAATCCGAAAGGCATTACATTAAACTGGTATAGCCCGCTTCCGGTACTGAAGGCAGTTTTCTCTTTGTCATCGTCATGTATTACCACTTGCCAGTATCCACTTTTGAGATCCAAGGTGGAAAACCATTTGGAGCCCGATAGAGGTGTTAGTGTATCGTCTATTCTTGGGAGAGGGAAGCTGTCCTTCTTGGTGACGTCATTGAGCTTTCGGTAGTCCACACAAAATCTAAGACTCCCATCTTTCTTCGTAACCAGTACTACTGGCGCGGACCATGGACTATTTGACTCTTCAATGACTCCCTCTTGAAGCATTTTATCAATTTGGTTTTCCACTTCCTGTTGCTTAGCTACTGGCATACGTCGTGGTGGTTGTCTAATTGGGTGTGCCAATCCAGTATCAATTTTGTGTTGAATTAAACTGGTTCATCCGGTTTGATTGTCCATCACAAATACGTCTGCTTCTTTCAAAATGAAATCTGTGGCTTCTTGAAGTCTATCTGGATCAAGATGTTTCCATGATTTCGCCAAAGTCTGCATCAAGGTGTCTGTATCCAATTTGGATTTCACAAAGTGTCGCTTATCTGGTAGGTCACAGTTCGATATTTGCTTCACTGGTTCGAGAGCTCCAATAATGTCTCCTTCTTTTATTCTTACTGTTTCGGAAGAAACATTGGCAATTCTTATCATAATGTCTCCATTTGTTCTTACTAGAGTCTTTCCAACAAGAAACCTTTCTGGTTTATCTCCAGTGAAATTACGTGTTAGCCCAACGCAGCGCCCAGGGTTTGTTTCTAATCTTCCGCAAATGATCTTCTCAGTACTTCCAGGAATCCTCACTGGGGTTGTGGCCAAGATCTTAACGTCATCGGATTCTTCTTGTGTTGTTAGGACAATTTCTTCATTACCAAATTTAAGGATGTTCATGGAAGGGTCAAAAGAGAACCCATGTTGGCCGATCAAATCCATTCCCAAAATAAAATCATCTTCTATATCGGCGACTAATGTTTTGTGCCTGAAGGTGGTAGATCCAAAAGTGAGCTCAACCATAGCTTCTCCTTGAACTGGTGCAGATTCGCCGGTGACTGTTCGTAGTGACAGGTTTCTAGTGAGCGGTTGGATTGCCCGAGACTTGACTAATGTTCTTTTAATTATGGAAACTTCAGTGATAGTTTTCAATTCTCCATTAATTTGTCCTTCGAATGTTAATCCTCTATAATGACTGCCCAATGATTTTATGTTAACAACCCTGGGGGCTTTGTCATTACTAACCAGCATTCGCCCCTCCATACTGGTTACTTCTCGTTTCCCTGTCTGTTATTAGGGCTGGCGTCTCTTGATCTCGAAAAGGGTTGGAAACGATCCCTTGATGGAGAGGGCATTCTTACTCTACAATCTCGTTGAATGTGTCCAACCTTATGGCAGCGATAACATTCTAATCGATTTCTTTGTGTTGGTGTTTGTCTGGAGTCGTTTCCCGTTTTTCTGTCTTCTCGTAATATTTTCTTTATTTCCTCCATGAAATTACTCATAAGGTTCTCGAAACTGCCATCCTCTTTTGATGATTGCTTTTCCTTTGGGTCCTCAATGGACACTGCTTGTATTCTGGGTCGTGAGGCACCAAATATTGCTTCCAGTTCTAATGCTCGGACAAGGGCTTCGCTACTCTGTCTGAACTTGGACTTCTTAAGTTTTCCTGGATCTTAGAATCTCTGAGACCATCAATAAACGCAGATACTGCCATCCATTCCTGCATCTCTTCCCCAGCTGCAGGAAACGCCAAACTCACTAGCCTTTTAACTTCCGATTCGAATTCTTGTAGACTCTCGCCGGGTTTTTGAACTCTTGATTTAACTTGAGTTCTGAATACTTCTTGTCTGTAATGGTCTCCGAAGCGCAGTTCTAAAGTTTGACTAAGATGCTGGTAATTCTGCTGGTAGACTGAAGGAATGGACTGAAGAAGGTCTAAGGCAGGTCCTCGTAGCGCCACTATTAGTGCTGTAGCTTTTTCTTGGTCGTTCCTTCGGTTGGTATTTGCAGCAGCTTCAAATTGTCGAATATACATGGTCCAGGACGTAGAACCGTCGAAAGTTGGTGGTTTTATCTTCATACTGGAGAATGCTCCAACACTAGCTGGATTGATGGACTGTATTTCTCATCTACGCATCTTATCTTCGAGTGCTTGAACTTGGTCCTCAACTTCTTGTCTTAATTGCTGAACATCGGCTTTGACCTCAGCTTTAACACCCTGAACGTCGTTTTTAACTTCTTGAACATCGATTTTGACTTCAGTTTTTACTTCCTGAACGTCGTGTTTAACTTCTTGCACATCGTCTTTAACTTTTTCAATCTTCTGGTCTAGGTTAGCGACAGTTCCTTGTATGGTTTGGAATATCTTCTGTAGTTTTCCAAGGTCTTCTTGCCGTTCTTGTTGTCGCCTAGCTTCTTCTTCATGTTTTTCTTTTTGTCGTCTGGCCTCTTCTTGTTGTCGTCTAGCTTCTTCGTCTTGTTTTTCTTGTTGTCTTCTAGCTTCTTCTTGTTGTCGTCTAGCTTCTTCGTCTTGTTTTTCTTGTAGTCGTCTGGCTTCTTCGTCTTGTTTTTCTTGTAGTCTTCTGGCTTCTTCGTCCTGTTTTTCTTGTTGTCTTCTAGCTTCTTCGTCTTGTTTTTCTTGTTGTCGTCTGGCTTCTTCGTCTTGTTTTTCTTGTAGTCGTCTAGCTTCTTCGTCCTGTTTTTCTTGTTGTCTTCTAGCTTCTTCGTCTTGTTGTCGTTTGGTCTCTTGAAGTTCCAACATTTTGCGCAGGAGTTCTTCAACTTTTTGTTCGTCCATTTTGGCTTGTTGTCTTGTGATAGGCATATACAGAATGTTCTAGAATTTCCCTCGAACTTTCTTCAAATATCTTTTCTGGTCTTTGCTCGAAGTTCCAAACACGCCGGTGAAGTCACAAATTGGATAACTTGCCTTATTCTAGAATAGAATGTTCTGGAATTTTCTTGAAACTTCTTTTCTAGATGTCGATTGATACAGCAAACAGGTTGGTGAAGTCACAATTTCGATATCTCCCTTGGTTTCCAAATAGAATGTTCTAGAATTTTCGCGAAACTCCTCGAAAAACTTCTTCTGAATGACGATTGATGTTCCGAATGCGTCGGCGAAGTCACAAATTCGTTATCTCCCTTAGTTTCCAAATAGAATTTTCTAGAACTCACTCGAAGATTCACTATCACAGTCTAAATCGGGGATAGAGTCACTTCCGGGGTAATTCACACGATCGGTTGAGTCTCTTTTTGTGATTGTCACTGTTTGCACTGCACTAACTGTCCCAGTGTTCACTTAGTGTTCAGTTTTTACACTACACTAGTGTCCCCACACTTCCGCAATTGGATTTCACTCTGCAGTCCTTTATATCCCACTTCTTGGCACCAATGTCGCGGCTTTGGGTTGCCTGCTGACAAAAATCTTGGGTTCGTTGTTGGTTTCGTTTATTCCAAAAATCAAAGTCCAATTAACACAGCAATAATTTATTCCACTTAACAAAACACTCTGACACTAATTACTTTATTAACAAACTCAACAATTAAACTCTTTACAATCACTATTTAAATCGTATCACAGTCGAACTGAAACTAACTTACAAACCAATGCCGGCCTTCTTATATATCTCTAAATCTATTCCTGTGAAATCTAGAATACACACGATAATCTAATTTTCCAGATTAAAGTAGAATAATTCGCTAGATTCTAGTATTTCCGCGATCGATTCTTGACAGCCTGGCGGACGTTTAGCTTATTGTGACAATACCTATACAGTTTCATATTTAGAATAAAGAGGCGAATTTAAATATCTTAAAATATACTGGGTGTTCCATTTAAAATTTGAAAGTTAAGGTCGTTTAGAGAGAAACCGGAAGTATCAGAAAGGTACTCATTATGTGAAACAATGCACACCAATGACTTATACCTTCTACCAAAATATGAGATGAAAATCTTAAAAAATAAAAAAGTTACAGGGACGAGCGTCATCTGAGATTCACCCGGTATAGGAGGTAAATAGACTGGACTCTCCAATGTTGACATATCATATCGTATTTTACCCGGTATTTTAGCGCCCTCTGCCGACTGAGAGTGAACTATAAATACTAGTTCGGTTATTCTCCGAAAGATAGCACTTTGTGACGACAATGGAGGTCCCGCCGCCATATTCTTGCAAATTTTTGATATGAATAATAGGATATAAAATCTCCTCGGATATCCATGCCTATCATAAAAAATTAAAAATAACGTATTTAAATTTTAGTCAGAGAAATACGTTACCTTCAAATTTTGATGATAGATATCCTATGTATTCATATTTGAAATTTCAAAAATATGACGGCGGGGCCTCTATTCATCGTCGTCACTGTTTGCAGAGGTTTGTCGAGTCCCTACTTTTTCACAAGAATAAACACAATCAAAAGACAATTTAAATTTAAATTTTGAAATGTCAAATGAACGTAAAGGTCAAATGACAATGACATTTCCGATGAAGGATTCGGTATTTGCAATGATTCGATTCTGTTACCACGCCGCCATTGTTAATGTGGCAGACAAAGCGAATGCAGTGTTTGTTTTTTTTTTCGTGTATTTTCCAGTGAAAATCAGCAGCGAATTGAACAATAGTGAATTTTACGATGGTTAATAATTGTTCAGCTTATGGATTAAAAAGTCGCAGCGAGAAAAAGGAAGCAGGATATTTTCGTATTAATAAAATTTTAAAAAAATCCTATCTTGTCATGTTTTATTTTATGTATCAACTAGCTGACCCGGCGAACTTCGTTCCTCCTCCGAATTATTAAATACCTATTAAATGTTGTGTTAACGTATCTTAAGTGCGTTTTTTTTTAAAGATAAAAGTCAAAATGACATTATGTTGGCAATACAATGTAAAATTGTCAATGCTTTCAAAATTTTTATGTAGAAAGGGCTTGTGTTGCCAACATAGTTAATAAATTTTTGAATTGGGGGATTATCTTTAAAAAAAAAAACAGATTTTATTAACTGAATTAAATTCAGTTTTTTTCGATGGTGAATTTGGCTTTGGTTGAAGAAAATTAATTTTTACTCTCTGGATCAGAAGTCACCTAAAATTAAAATTTTACATCATCCCTTTTTAGGCATCTTGTGGGCATTATTCTTATAAAGTCTACCACCAAATAAATAAACTCAGGCACAAGAATGTTCAAAAAATGTAAAGAAAACAAAAAAAATCTCCAGCGCAGCCCTGTCTCATTTTATCTGCCCTGCAATACTCCATCTGTTCTACTGTATCTGCACTATTCTATCTGATCTACTCTTTCAGCACCACTTTATCTGATCGGAATAGTGGAACAGTTCTGTTTGGAATAGCTCCAGTTCCTTAGCAGTATTCTGTTCCACTGTATCTGCAATGAAATTACCGCACAACGGCGAGCTTCGTTCTAGGTACCTATCATATATGGCGCCGTATACAAAATGGTTGTGGCGGACTCATAACCTAGCTTTCTGCCACTCGACACCAGCCGGACGGAGCACTCCGAACAGTCGCCACGGAACACGGCTGTCAAGGGATGCCTAAGAGGAGAAACGGAACTTAGCCACAGAACGTCAATGGTCAAGCGTCAAGAAATGACAGGGAGACCAGTTCGCGCCCTTTCGGAATGAACGAACCAACAACAAAATAAAATACACAATTAAAACATTGTCATTCTATTTATTTTTGGACATTTTTACTGTGAAGAACAATTAAAAATAAAGTGCTTTCCTCAAATTGTTTTTGTGCAAAGTGTGTGACAATAAAATCCACATGGTTTGCAATGAGAATGTGACGGTAAACTTGGTATCGGTTATAAGAGATGGCGCCGTATGCGGGCTTTTGTTTTGTTTTTTTTTTGGGTTTTTTCGATTTATTATCGTAGGATGGACAAAGACAAATCCAATAAAGCAAAAGTCATAAAAATCAGTCTAGCCGTTCTCGAGTTATAAGTGCTCAACACCAACACAACTGTGTTTTATATATACATTTGTCCCGAAAAATAATTAAAAATGCAGAAAATTATTTGAATAGCACCTCATAAGGTATTTTTATTAATCTGTTAAATTAAATTTCTTGTTATTAATACCTTAAAATTAAAATAAATCGATAATAATTGATAATTACTGGCGATCCACTCTCTCTTCCCTAATCTAAAGGCGCGATTTGACGGGTCGATCTGAGTTGAACGGCGCGGGTCGTTCGACCATCGTTCGATCTGTGTTGAAAGCAAAAAGGTTTACACCATAGGCGATGGGCGATGTGCGATGTATGTTGAATAATTGCAAAATGGCGGCAAGTAAAATTATTGAAATTATTTGATGTAGGTGTGCAATTAATTTGTTGTGCGATTCGGGATGAAATTACTAAATCGAAAAAAAAAGAGAAATAAACGAAGGTGTTGGACCCGGCCATGGATTTTAAAACGAAATACCCAAGGGGCATCACAAATCTCCTTCGAGAATTGGTAGTAGAAGATCCAGAGGCATATAGAAATCATCTCAGAATAAATAATGCTCACTTTGAAAAACTTTTACAAAAAACTGTTGGAAGAATTCGAAGGAACGATACAAATATGTTTCGTTTTCTTTCGGTGAGGTGTTTACACATTCGATTCCAGTCGTGCGACTTCGATTCGGCGACGATCGCCTGTAAAAGTAGACACCCTTTCTAATTCGGTCGAATCGACTCTCTCCGTCGAACGGCCAAGCCGAAAGGTGGTTTACATGTTCAATGTGCTTTCGATTTAATGATCGAAACAAATCGTTCGACTCAGATCGACCCGTGAAAACGCGCCTTAAGGGTATTTGTTTCATTTTCACTTTCATAACGTCAGTCATAAGACCAGCAGAGCCATCAGCGGTCACGAGTGAACTAAAAAAGCTGGCCCAAAACGGTAATATGAGTGCGCGGACCATGCACTGAACCCAAAGACATGGCTGTCATGGAGCGGTGTCAGTTGAGGTATCAAAATATTCTTAGGTTACGCCCCACTTTTTTTAGTGCTGTCAAAGACGCGCACCAGTGCAGTATAAATGGAAAGCAAAAATGCAGGCTCGGCCAAACTTGGCTCGGATTTCCCAGACTTTTTTGAGGTTATGTAAAATCAGAGCCGTTTTCTCGCGTCCACTTTTTTCAAAACAGGTTTGAAACTAGGGTTGCCAGACCTCCTATTTTTAATATGAGACTCATATATTTTAACTGTTTCTCATATCTCAGCATGTTTAATTATTAAACATGCTAATATGAGATATGAGAAACAGTTAAAATATATGAGTCTCATATTAAAAATAGGAGGTTTAATATGAGACTGTTTCTCATATATTTTCATCAATAAAAAAAAAGCATGTATATTAGTACCAACACATGATAGGCCGGAGTCTTGTGTCCGTTATCTCACCATCCGATGGTATAGGGTATTTGATTATATTTGGCACCAGAGCTGGGCAGTAGCTAGCTACCAAGTAGTTAAGCTACTAGCTTAGCTACTTTTTTGGTAGCTAATAACTTATTCAAGCTAATAAAAGATTTTTTAAGTAAATTTTAATACTTATATATTTCCACAATTTTTTGTTAAACTTTTAACATGTTTCGTTAAACTTTAGCTTCATCAGAAAGATTTTAGAAAAATAAAATGTAGACATAAAAGTGAAATTGACAAATATAAAAAAGGTAAAAGCTGGTCTAATTTTATGTTAATTTAAATAGGTATAAAATTAAATCTTCTAGAATCTTTAGAAATAAACAAACTTAAAACTTTAGACTGTTTATTGAACGACCAATTAGATTTAAACAATTCACCACTTTTAAATTTATTTACTGTGTAATACCTATTTAAATTAACATAAAATTAGACCAGCTTTTACCTTTTTTATATTTGTCAATTTCACTTTTATGTCTACATTTTATTTTTCTAAAATCTTTCTGATGAAGCTAAAGTTTAACGAAACATGTTAAAAGTTTAACAAAAAATTGTGGAAATATATAAGTATTAAAATTTACTTAAAAAATCTTTTATTAGATAATGGATTTCCACCAAGTAAAAGCCGATTCAATCAAAATTATTCAAGCTACTTTGAAAAAAAGTAGCTTGTAGCTGTAGCTTTTGGTAATGTGTTTCAAGTATTCATAAGCTACTGTGGAAAGTAGCTAGCTACTAAAACAAGCTACTTAAGCTACTTTTGGTAGATAGTTAATAGTTATCTCTGTAGGTACCTATATTTTATGTGTCCTATTTTATTCTCGCATTCGCAGATCACTGTGATCAAAGTGAACCTGATAAATTAACGTCCAGTGGTTTTTGACAAAAATTTGAATACTACTTCTTAGAGAAAGTTAATATGTTATTTTCGTATAATGATATTATGAAATTAAATTAGGTAAGGCATGTACATTGATAAAAGTAGCTTAAATAGTAGCTTTCACTAATTCAAAATGAAGTTAAGTTACTAATAGCTTAGCTACTTTTTCAAAGAGGTAGTTAAGCTACTGAGTAACTTAGCTACTTACAATATAAAGTAGCTTGTAGCTTGTAGCTAGCTACTTTTTCCAAGTAGCTTGCCCAGCTCTGTTTGGCACCATACCTACAGCCTTTACTATTTAAGATAGGAAATAGATATTTTCCTAACAAGTGCGCAAAGTGATACTTTCCCGCACGAAAAAGCAGTTAGACGAACGACGCGAAGCGGAGTTCGGATAAGCTTTCAGTGCGGGAAAGACACTTTGCGCAAGTGTTAGGAACAATACTTTTTCTTCGAGTGTTTGAAGATTTGCATAGCATCCAAAGGAGCTGTACCTAATCTTTTCAAATGTTTCCAGATGCTCAAAACTGGTAATTTTCTCTCTTAGTTCAGTGTGTTGTGTTTTCAATTTTTTTTTTTCAGTGGTCAGCTTGACTTTATTTGCAACAGTGACTGTGCTAGCGAGGTTCACTTGAAATTTGTTTTTCCTGCCAAATTTTGAGACTAAACTTATCAGGGTGATATTTTTTCATGTGACTTTTCAAATTAGTTTTACATAGCAACAAGTATAGTGCAGCATGATCTTCCCGAAATATCCTATACATTTTGCTTGCATTATCATGGATCTTACTTTGTCCATTGATGTCTGATTCATTCTTTCCGCAACTCCATTAAGTTGGGAAATGTGTATACGAAGGAGTATAACTTACTGTCTAACTTTTATGATCTGATACTCCAAAGGAATGTGAGTTGGTGGCTGCCACACCAATAGTCACCTGACCTCACACCTGTTTTTGCTGGATTTTTCCTACCCTCGCTCCTCATAAAGTTCCAAATTAAAAAAGCTAAACATTACCTGAATGCATTTCTTGGAACAAAAATAACATCAAGCCCTTCTTTTTGAATATTAGTTTATCTAGAAATCTACAAGACATTGAAAAATGGAGTATAAATACGCTAATTATGTGAAAAAAAAAATGAGTGCGCAAAGTTCAACTTTGCGCACGCAAATGAGTGCGCAAAGTAATAACTTTGCGCACGCGAGTAGAAAAAAATTTTAAATACGAAACTTGACAGTTTTTTTCTATATTTTTTTTTGACAGTATCAGAAAAAACAAAATCGCATCAGAAAATGGAGAAACGTAGGCAACTTCTACTTTTTTCAATGGAACACCCTGTATATTATGCGATAAAATTAAAGATCTCTTTTTTCTGATTTCAAATATATACCGGGTGTCTACGAGATCAGTTTCGCGCTGGCATTTGCTGGTTTTTTTTTCGATGGCAAAGATTTTTGGTATAGAGTGTAGGTTTGAGAAATGTCATATTTTGACATGTGTGTCAATGTTTGGTAACTTCCAGTGTGACCAGAAATGGTCCTAACTCCGTAATTTTGAATGGCATCCCAATAATTTTTTCGCATTTTTGGTATCTGCGGATCATGATGTGTACGAAAACGTCAAATTTGAACATTTTTGAAGAAGTTTTAGAACTCTGGATGAAAATTTATTTTTGAACAGAAAGTGACGGAGCGGTCCTAAAATTGCTATATACAGGGTGTCCCACTAGGGTCGGCCAGGTACGATATTATGGAGACCAATAGACCTTACGTAACTTGAAAACGAATGCGGTTTGCGCCAAAATGTAGATATTTTTTTGCTCTTTAAGCACAGCAATACCAAAATAATATTATGCCATTTGGATTTTTCATGAAAATTAGAAAAAACTGTATCTTGAATAAACAGCGCCCTCTAGAAGACGCGGTGGGAACTATCGACCTCGAACGAAGTGGTGTTCTTGATAACAATGAAATTATCTTCCAAATAAACCCAGATTGAATGAGTTTGAATGAGGGGTATGGAAGATATAGCAATTTCTAAAAAAAAAATTTCACCAGCTTCCCCCACACTTATTACTGAAGATACGAAAAAAAGACTAATAACCAAACTGGCGCAAAAATTAATGAACTTTTGATTTCTATTGTTAAAACAGTATCTTGATATAGCGATTTCTTGAGAAAAGTTTAATTTTTAGCTATATCATCGTAATTGCGCCCCCTAGTGGTCATCCTAGAAACTTGAAAATAATTTCCATCAATTTCTCTTGGCCGATTTAGTGAAGAAAAAAAAAATCCCGAAGCCGTAAGGTCTATGGTTTTCATAATATCGTACCTGGCCGACCTTAGTGGGACACCTGGTATTGAGCACATTTGAGTGAGCCGTAGATAAACATGAGTACTACATTCCTAAATTATTTTCCAGTATACAGAGTGGCCCAATAACTAGTAGTGACACAAAGTTATGTTTTTTTAAATGACTCTCCCTGTATATTATGACATTTCTGGATTCTGCGGAAAATTCTAGACATATTTCATTCACAATATCATATACCTATCTTCAACTTTTTCGGAAATATTGACAGTTGAAAATTGACTTTTTTGCATCTTTGACAGACTGTAAAACCTGAAGAGTTAATTTTGCAAGAAAGCGGATTTTACATTCCTGTCTTAGTTTTTCATAAACAATCATTTGGCACCAATCTTGAATTTAATCCATGATTAAAAATTCCGCCTAAATTATTAATCTTCGGTTAAATTCAAAGTTGGTGTCAAATGATAGCTTATGAAAATCTAAAATAGGAATGTGAAAACCGTTTTCCTCTAAAAATAACCTTTTAGGTTTCACAGTCTGTCAAAGATGCAAGAAAGTAAATTTTCAACTGTCAATATTTCTAAAACAGTTGAAGATAGGTGTATGACATTATACCTACATGAAATATGTTTAGAATTTTCCGCAGGATCCAGAAATGTCATAATATACAGGGAAGTTCATTTAAAAAAAACATAACTTTGTGTCACTACTAGTTATTGGGCCACCCTGTATACTGGAAAATAATTTGGGAATGTAGTACTTATGTTTATCTACAAGTTTTGTATTTAGTTTTTTTTTTCCGATCTCCGTTAGTATAGGAGATATGGACCACCGCGCGCTTACTAACTCACCCTGTATATTTGGAATCTGGAAGAAAAGATCTTTAATTTTATCGCATAATATACAGGGTGTTCCATTGAAAAAAGTTGAAGTTGCCTACGTTTCTCCATTTTCCGATGCGATTTTGTTTCTTCTGATACTGTCAAAAGAAAATATAGAAAAAAACTGTCAAGTTTTGTTTTTAAAATTTTTTTCTATCTTAAATAGTAAAGGCTGTAGGTATGGTGCCAAATATAATCAAATACAACGGAGCTCCTTTTGGCTGAAAAATTTTCCGCCACTTTTTATCGAAATCTTTTCAACTTTTTTCCGTCATTGGACAAAGTTAAAATAATTTCAACTGCTTGCATTTTCAGATAGTTTTTAACCTTACTTTTTGACTCACTGGTGAACAAAAAAGTAAATAAAACAATAAACTAATTCTCAATTTGCGTTTTAAGCTTAGACTGGTCGATAATGGATCCTCAAATTCAAATAAGGCGTCGAATTAATAATATTTAACTTTTGTCGCTTTTGTAGATAATAAATTTAAAAAAAAAACAGAAAGAAAAAACAAAACTACTTTTTTCGGGTCAGGGATTTGTTTAAACATCAAAAAACTTAAGGTGTTGTCCATATTTGTTACAAGAAATGCGACTGACGGATCAGGAGGAGTATTTAACCGCCTAAAAGAATGTCCACCAATACATTCCAAAATCTGATACAAATCATAGTTATTGTCAAAATGGGAACTTTTTTGGAAGTATATTGCACTACATAAAATATTCTCATATATTATTATCCAATCTCATATAATTTTAAACAGGCTCTCCTATTTTCAAAACTCAAGTAAAGTCTGTTTTTTTTTTAAAGATAATTCCCCAAGTCAAAAATTTAGTAACTATGTTGGCAACACAAGTCTTTTCTACATAAAAAATTTGAAAGATTGACAATTTTACATTGTATTGCCAACATATTGTCAGTTTGACTTTTATCTTTAAAAAAAAAAACAGGTTTTATCTGGCAACCCTGGACCTTTCTCATGCAATGAACAACAAGGATAGTTTATTAAGATTTCTGCAATAAAGAAAAAGACACATATAATGACACGCGATACCTGTGTGGAATGACTTTGATTGGTTCCACTTGTCAAATTGTGCAATTTCGGTTATGTTTCTGTTTTTGTTTATTTTTAAACGTAAATGACAAAATACGTATTAACAAAATCGTGGGTTGGGGAGTGGCAAATAACACAAATTTATTCTTTGCGACGTTTCGTAACTATATATTGTTTTATGCTCATATGGTAGGTACCTAGCAGGTACCACCGGAACCAAGGCCAGATTAGTGGTTCCGTGATAAACGTGATAGCAATACGTACCAAAAAAAAAAAAACAAAAGTTCTAGCTTGCGTGTGTGAAAATGTTTAAAACTTCCTGGATTACCCATGGAAATGGTTTATTAATGTGTGCACAGAAACACTAATTATTCAGGTATGATGTTGTAATGGTTAATTTATTTATGTATGACATGTTCTTTGTTTCCATTTATTTTAGTGCTTGAAAAAGTAACAATATATAGTTACGAAACGTCGCAAAGAATAAATTTGTGTTATTTGCCACTCCCCAACCCACGATTTTGTCAATTTTATAATAATTATTGGGAGACGAATATAGAAAAAATAAGAAATGTCATACGTATTAACATTAATTAGAAAGAAAACCCACCGCAGCAAAAATGTTTGCAGCAAACCTTTAATTGTACATTATTATTGTATTTGATATAGAAATCGTTATTTTACGAACCCTCAAATCTCTGTCCCAACTTAAATCGTCTTCATTCGGGTTGAGAGCACGTTACTATTGTTTTCTTACAATTTGATTGCCTGGGAACTTGTGAAAAGAAAGGTTTCACTTCTTTTTCGCCTAATTCTGACAAGAATTCATTCAACTCATTTGAACCATTGTATCATAAACAGTTTTTGTATTAATTTTCAGCAATATTGATTGATACTGATTGATTATTGAGGTTAGCTCAAATACGTCAGGGTTAGACCGTGTTCAGTAAATTGACGATTTAATTATCTGTCACCCACAAGATGCGCGCGCAGCACAGGTAAAATGAGAAAGGTCCATTTGAAACTGTGTGCCAAACTGTCAACAGAAAATCAGTTGACATTGCGTTATGCGAAACCGTGTATGACGGCCTTTAGCCTGTCTCGACTCGAGAGTTGCTATGACGTCACAGCAATGAATTATTGAGGCATAACAGTTTTAATATTCAAAAACGCGTAACTTTTTTTATATTTATCCAATGGCACTGGATAGAGGTCCGAAAATTCTAGTGTTCATACTAAAGTTCCGATAATTCTCGGATTTTCAATTTGTATATTAGGGGTCCGGAAATGCGGATCTTCAGTGGTATTATTGAAGATCCGAAAATAGATGTTTATTTCTAATTCTGTCGTAATTAAGGAATATTATACCATTTCAATAAAATTGATAAAATGCTTGTATTTTTAAGGATTTATACTAGAAAAAATGGATCCTCTAATCCTTTTTATGTAGAATAGCTAATCAAGTTTACTCGAAAATATTTGGTTGGTGCAATTTCAAACAGAAAAGTACAAAAAACAAAACTAAGTACCTTTTTATTTTTTCAAAACATCACATAATTAAAAATAAATATTTCTTCATTTTAAGGGTTGATAGGGTAAGAGGTGTGAGGTGTGATTTAGTTCCTTCTGCACTGCATGCAAAACCAAGCTTTCTTACTAGAAGGCAGCTTTGTTACTGAACAACACACTTTATGTTAACACCGAAGACATGGATCACACCGCCGTAAGCAATCTTAATGTATCACTTTGTTACATATATCACAAATCCATTTTAGAATACTATTTTGTTTTTCTCCAATTCGTTTTTGTAATGAAACAATCCAGACAAAAATATGCTTCTATTTCTGCAGAAGATATTTCTTTTTCAAGAAGAAGTGGATCAATTTGTTGATGATGAGGAATGTTTTATTTCTCATTTTTGAAGTTTTTATGTAATGCTTTGCTTACCAAATCATCTGTATTTAGAACTGCATTAAGCCTTATCTGGTGCCTCAGTTTAGGAACTTCATTTTTGAATAAAACACTTTTATTTCTCTTAGACCTTTTTAGTCCAATTGCAGTTGATTGATGTCCCTTGGGTCTTCCTTTATGGGTTTTAAAGTAAATTTAATACTTTTTATTTTTTCTTCTAATTGGTTTTGTGCAGTACTATTTGGTTCTTGGGCTAGTTTCATTAAAATCGTGTCGCAAATATTTACAAAGAATAATATTCAAGATAAGTAAGTCTGTTTCTGCAGAAATCACAAATTAGTCAGAGCAAATATCATTGGTTGAAAACAGTCAGAAACAGTCAGAAAACTAGTATCAACACTATCAACCAATAAAATTCACTCTGACTGGTTTGTGATTTCTGCAGAAACAGACTTATCTCGAATATTATTCTTTGTAGATACTTGCGACGGTACTCCTTAATTAGACAGAATTAGAAATAAACATCTATTCTCGGATCTTCAATATTACCACTAAAGATCCGCATTTTCGGACCCCTAATATACAAATTGAAAATCGGAAAATTATCGGATCTTTAGTATGAATACTAGAGATCCGAATTTTCGGACCTCTATCCACTGCCTTATCCAATTGAGCTGATTTTTTTTATATGTGCTATATGTGAGTAATACTCCATAAAAATGTGAAAAACCGCGTTAAAAAAATTTCATTGAACGAGCCTATTGCGCCATAAGAGTTTCACATGCATGACCGTTTTCTAACCCGGTTACTGTCTATAACAATGACAGATGATTCACTCTAGGGCTGCCATTTATGAAATTTGTTATCTAGGATAATTTTTACAAAAGCCCCGGATTCCAACCCCTCAAACCCGTACACCACTTAAGGGTAGGCCACCTTAGGCGCCGCCGGAGGCAGAAGATTTTTTTGGGTGCCACGCCCAAAAAAGTTAATTTCAAGCCTTCGAGAACCACTCATTATTTTGACAAAAAAAATCATTTTTTTTGGGGTTTTTTATAGCTTTCATAGAGCTCCAAACATGACTAACGACACGTGAACGTGAAACTTGTGTCGCGCACACGCGCACTGAGAAAAGTCCCAGGAGAAAATTCTTTGATGTTTTTTTTTTAGCTGTTACAGTGGAAAATGTTTTAGAGGTAGCAATGTTAGTAGATAGTCAAAGCGGGTTTCACTATAAAAATCCGACCATAACCTCAATCTTTCATTCTTGACACGTGGTGGATGCGCCGCCGTTGACACGAAGGTGGATGCATCGTCGGCGCCATCTTGTCAAACGTCATGGCGCCATCTAGCGTACATAGTGTGAAGTTCGTAATACAGGATGCTGTAGTTGGGACCCGTAGGGCTCCGCCCCCCAAAAGGGGGCCCACAGGGCTGCGCCCCCCAAAAAGGGGCCCCCGGATTTTAATATGGGTACCAGAAAAAGGGGTGGGGGGAAATGTTTTCCCGCCATTTTGTCAACCGTCACCTGTCAAACGTCATCTGTCAAACGTCACCTGTCAAACGTCATCTGTCACCTGTGATGACGTCATACCGGGTTATTGCGGTGAATTCTTGCAATTACAGGTTCCTGTAATATGGAGTGTGCGTGGAAGGGATTGTTCCGAGTCGTTTCGAAATCGCTACGTATATTTAATTAGGGTTCGGGTCTGTGATGACGTCATAGCGACCTGGGTCACGTCCGTGGCGCTATTTAGAGTACATAGTGCAAAGTTCGATTCAGGGATCGCGTTCTGTGATGACGTAATAGCGACCTGGGTCACATCCGTGGAGTCATTTAGAGTACATAGTGTCAAGTTTTTTGTGTCGTATAACAGGATGCTGTCGGGGAAATAAAAATCAAATACAATAAATATTGAACTGTTTATTAAAAAAATTATAGATTATTAAAATAGATACAATTATCAGTGACCTTATTGATCAATTGATATAATATATACATAATATGAGTTAAAGAGAGATAGATAATACATTATTTCAAATATACAATTATTAGTGACCTTATTGATTAGTTGGCATAATATATACATAATACAAGTTAGGGAGAAAGAGATAGAACGATACATTATTTCAAATATACAATTATTATTAGTGACCTAATTGATTAATTAACATAATATATACATAATACGAGTAAGAGAGAGAGAGATAAAATGATACATTATTCCAAATATACAAACAATTATTAATATTGACCTTATAAATTAATTGACAAAGTACATACATATACGCGTTAGAGAGAGAGAGAAAGAGAGAAAACATATTGATGCTCAACATTACTATACTTTTAATTCGTCACCAACATCAAGACTATAATGCCCCAGGGAAGAGTATTGAAGGAATTGGGCACTAAGAAACGTTTATCGTCAGCTGGACTTAGTGCAATTTTTGATTGTTCAATGCTGAACACATTATGTTGAAAAGACCGAATGGTTCTCTGCGTTACGGTACTTTCTTTAAAATTTTTCAAACAATCAACGTAATCTTCAAATGCAATTTTATACTTGACTATATTTTTTTTGACGCCTTTCGATTTTTTCACAACTTTTCCCTTAAGGGTCTTGAAGCTGTACATTTTGGATCTCAGGCCTACTTGGTGAGTCATGATATCACCATTCAGTTCATCTTTCATTTAAACCTAAAACCTTTTTATTGACCTGCGGTATGTTATATGGGTTATCTGGAGGGTAGTCTGAGGTATCGAATTTAGACAAGTCGGCTTTGATGACTTCTTCATATACATCATCGGTTTCGATGTCATATATGAAGCTGTCGGTGTCCATATATTGAATGTGACATTTTTCTGAATCTAATTTGGACAACATGTAGTCGTAGTGAAATGAATACATGAATATTTTCGAAATATCCAAAATCGACATGCCTACATACAATGGTTTGTTGAAAAATAGTTCGGCTTTCTTCAACTCAACCAACAATAAATCATCATCTAGAATGGTTCTACTATGAAATCTTGGACTAGATATTAAATTTTTCGCACATACCGCCCTTCCCACGTCTTTACAAATTTCACAATCCTATGATTCCGTATGTTTTCCATAGTCTTTCCGAACACCGCGTTATTGAACAATTTGAAAAGATTTTTGTCAAAGTCATTCTTACTCTGTTTACGTAAGTTATTGTTATGCTCGATATAGGGCTTGAGCCACATTGACTGCTTGAATTTTAAAATCTTGCGAATTTTCTTCAGTACTAGGCCATGTTTCAGTGCCTGTTTTAAATTTCGATAATGTATAACATAGTTTTTCTTGTCGTACAGCGTGGTCATTAATTTCGGTAACTTTGAATTTGGCGGCTTACGATGTTCTGCGCGAATGGTAAATCTTTATGCAAATCATGTAAGTGTCTAGGATATTCCAATTCAACTTCCAGGATGTAGCCCTCTGGAGAATCGTCTTCCACTGCCATAACATCAAAATTTTTAAGGTCGTCGTCGTCTCCGTCTACCCAGTCAAAACCACCGTAGGGTAGGGGCTCGGTCATTGCTTTTCCATATAAATTATTCATGTCGAGATAGAGCAAATACCTTGATTCTTTTGACTCATCATATGGATCCATATATTTGTTATTGGCCTCAGCATAGCGATTCACGAATACGGAAATGCCTCCACGAATTCCCTGCTCCACAAACATTATCTGATCAATGTCCCGAAGAATATCTAAACGACATTTCGTAAATTGGGAGCATGCTGTCCCAAGTATAACCAGGCATGCTGTGATACCACGCTGGATCTAGTTTATGTGTAGCTATACAGTTTTTGCGAAAATTTTCAAAAAACATCGGCCAAAAGTAAAATATCAGTTTTCAAATAGAGATCAGAATATTCACCTAAATTTTGAATTTGAACAAATGCCAGACATTTTGGGCGTGAGCGAACTTTTCATCGCTTAAATCTTCATCATTTAACTTGTTGTAGAATTTATCGATGGAAGGTAGAGAAGTTTCGTTTAATATTGAAAAATCATTGATATAATCATAACAAAAGACACCTTTCTGAGTTAATAGTTGAAATTTTGACGGCTCCAAGTCTGAAAATTCTTTTTTCAATATCAGCAAGTCCTTTTTGTTCAACGTAGAGACAAGTTCATCCAAAGAGGCACCCAAAAATCTTAGTGAATCAATGAATCTGAAACGCAGCCCATTATTAGGTTCCCTGTAGGTGATCGAAATGTATTTTTCTTTGTTCACGGGTAGGACGCTCACGTGACCATGCTTAGCAAGCTCTCGGATTACGAAATGAATATCGTAGCCGGAGAGATTATGGAAAACTACTGGAACTATAAAATGCTTACGATAGTTTAGGTTGCAGGATTGGTGCGCAAAATTACGGAATTTCCCCGTAAAATGATCATGATCACGAACAATCTTATCGCTGTTTGTAAAAGGTTTCTCACAAATATGACAATGTGTCGACGACACATTGGACAAGCTAATAGTTTCACTAGCAATAAGAGGTACAATATGTTTGAATTTGGAATAAATAAATTTCGACATTTGAGACCCTTGTTCAACAAACCATTGCATGCAGTCTACCCCTCGATAACTTTTGAAATAGGATAGGGAATCATCATACCCACATTTGAGGTAGTATCCAGCACTAAATGGAAGATGTTTTTGGTTATTTACGAGTTTTTTCCGAAATTTTACTGTTGTTTAAATTTTGAAGTATGCTTTCGAAATCAGCATAGATGACAAAAGGTGTGTGTTGTTTGTAAGTAAAATTTCGAAATTCAACGTGTTCATATTTGGGGAAAGAAATCTTGTAATCATTTAATCTGGAGCACAAATTTTCATGTTCAATTAGGCGCTGTTCAGATGCAAAATAATTTAAACACCTATCACAAATAAATTTCTTAGTTTTATGTTTTACTGAGCTGTGAGTATACAAGTCCAGACAAGTTGCTAATATAGCAATAATGATACTTGATTTCTTCATCTTGTAGCTCTGCTGGTTGTTCGACATCATAATCGTCTACTTTTGGATAATATTTGTTTTGAACAATCAGCAAATTGACGTGTTTATCTAGTTTTTGTTTTGTTAATCTAACCGGTGCTACTGAATAAAATTGTTTATTATTGGCGACATTCAGTTTCCAAACCGTAAACGTTAATCGAAACATTATTTAACTTTTCAAAATTTTGAATTTGATTGAGGGGCATTGGGATAGGTAGATTTTGCATATTCAAAACAGCCCTATAATATGGGTATGCTGATGTTCGCTCCTTATGGTTAGAGGAAGGAAAGAGACCACATACCACAGACCAATAGAAGCAAGCTTCATCAGAATTCTTAATATTGATGCAAGCCCGTTTCTTTGAAATTTCAATAGGTAATTTAATGTAAGATGACCCGTTTCCAATTTCCATTTTATTTATATTAATTTCCAAATAAAGTATTCTACGTAATGCAAAGCCCGAATCGCGCTCCTGAAATTCCGAAAGCTTGTTCAAAATTTCATCTCGTACATGATCATTGAACCAATCAAAAATATCTGTTCCAACATCAATAATGACATTTTTGGTATTGAAATATTTAACGTCACAAACATCTCGATCATTTTTTGCTTTAATAAATTCACCACAAAATGTTGTATTGACTTTAATTAATGGAAACTCACGTAAAATTTCAGTAACTTTTTTCAGAAATATCCTAAATGCATCATTCAAAAACTGATCGACATCCTTGTGAATTAAATTGATGATAATCCCAGTTCGTACCCTTCCCCTGAAAACAAGATAAAACATTTTCCCATAAAACCCTCTTTGAAAGCGGTGGTGGTGTTGCTGCTGAACCACTCAAACCTGTTCCTACATGTTGGTGTTGTTTTGAAATTGGTTTTCTAATCAGTTTAAGCTGTTGAATAATTGTTTGCAGTTTTCGTTGAAGACCAACTGAGAGTTTTGTAGCATTACGAACAACTTTATTGCACGAGCAAATTTTTTTAGTTAAACGTTTGCACCAAATTGTTTTGTCTCTTTGTGAAAATTATCAAAAATAATTTTACGCAACTTTTGAAATACCAAAATCAACTTTTGAGACTCTTTAATGACCTTTGAAGCATTCATAGTGTACGTATATGTATGTGGCTAAAGATCAATCAATTTATTTACAAAGTTGAAACTTACCCTCTCTCTCTCTCTCTCGAATCCTTCCGTAGCTCGTTGGCGTAGCAGGAAGACAACCACCAATTCCAGCAACAGCACGCTGTGACAAGATCTGTTGTGGTTTCAGGCAACTCGTGTAGTTTGGCTACTGCTGGCTGCTGCTGCAACAACAGAAACGCTACGTTTAAAGATACATCCATAACCAACAAACAAATAATTAGATTAAATAAATAAATGATAAGAAATTGGAAATATTTTTACAAATAAAAATTTCCGAAAAACTAATCACCTTTGAATAGTGTATGTAATGAAACTTACCCTATCTCTCTCTCTGGTAAGCAGAGACTTAATTGCCCTGTACAATTTGGAAATCACAAACTAGATTCGGCACACCAGGTATTGCTTTCTGGCCCCTGTATATCACGCTGTAAGCTCCGGTATCGAACTGTTCAATAACCGGCTTGAAAGCTTCTGTGGCACGCTGTGCAGGAACACAACCTTTTCAGGTCAGCTCCAATAGCACGCTTTTACCAAATTTGGTTTGCACCAGTTTGGCCGACAGGATCTGTTCAGGCGTATTTTGCGGCAGGTCCTGTAGTTTTGCAACCGGTTTCCTGTTGTCAGCTGTAACAACAGAACATGCAACGTTCAATTTTTTTAGATCCCATCTATAACCAAAAAACAACATTTATTTAATCTACGCGAAAAATTCAAAATTCACTTCACGATTTTAGAGTACACAAACAGACACTCACTATCACTGTTTTTGTTTTTGTTGTTGTTGTTGGTGTTGTTGTTGTTGATAGGCGACAAAAGTGTGAACTAACAATTGGGAAGCGTCGTTGGCTCTTATATAGGCAGAATTTTCTGAGTCGCCAATAGAGAGTTATCGCAAAACAGTTCTACGTAAAAGTTGCCTGTTTGCTTACGCTATTTTATAACCTTATCTACTTGTACCTTGTTGTGATTTGTGTTGCTTATGATCGTCGTCAAGGTCAGAGAGGATTTGAAATTTAAATGCTAATTTTTATTATTATAACCTTTTTAAGCAATGGAGCTACTCAATTGGACACAACAAAACTAAACATAACCTATATTACCTGCCTATTTCAGTCTTTTCAGGCATAGATTTAATGTTAAAATAACGTGGGCGCTAATACTGCATGACGCTCTTTGCGATATCTCTCTATCCCGTGTGCACACGGCACTACAGCTTTTGTCCAAAAAAAACTGCTGGGTTTCACATTTTCCACAGAAGAACGGCGACAGAGTTCTTGAAATTATTTTCATCTGCGGTACCACGAAAATAAAGATAACGTTGTTGACGGGAAACTGAAACCCGATACTATGAAAAAACAACGATATATTTCGACGCAATAAAGGCAATGGTCTTGCAATGACAAATTATTATAATTTATTTCAACTCGATTTATTCAATAATAATAATTAAATCCATTAGAGTAATTTTCAAAAATCCTATTTATTTTTATTTTTTGGTAAAAGGCTTACAATATAATCGTACAGAGTAAATGCATTATTAACACTACAAATACACAAGTCTAAGCTATGAAAAGTACAGTGTATAGGTTGTTTCTTATCTAACTTTGGTACATTATTAGCAGCACTAGTAAATTCTAAATTAACAATATCAGGAGGAGGCAGGCGTTTTGTTTCAATTTCGGATAAAAGTTTGGCTAGAAACTCATGCTTGGAGTGGCCCTTGACATAGATGACGTCAACATCTCGTAGATTCTCATAGACAATGGAATAAATTTCTTGATAGTCCAGTTCGCCATTATTATAGTAGATACCATGATGATTTCCACATAGATATTTCACTTGCCTTTTATCGTCTTGTTTGAGCTCATGGAACGGAATTGCAGGTTTGAACATGTAGCTTTTCATATTTTTACCATCGTAGATGGCTAGTTCTTTGGCGTAAAATTCAGGCGTGCAGAAACCTTGCAGGTCGACGACTACAAATTTCATCTTGACAAGGCGTACAGGTGACGGCAACTGACTAAATCAAGCTACGGACAGTGCCTGATAAAGGCAAATACTCCAAAACTCTGTCATGTACAATGATGCAATAGGCTCGAGTATCTCTTGGAAAATTTTCAGAACTGTGCAGCTCGAGCTTAACATCGACTGTGCTACTTTTCAAAGCTTCATTCTGTTTCGAACAGTCTATTAAAACAAACATTGCTTTGCAAACGAGCTGAAATCCAGTAACGGTTCAGCATAGGTCTTTCCCATATAGGATTTCTGGAATTCGGTGTACATGCGATACGCTTCGGCATATTGTCTGTTGTCGAAATTCAGATTCAAAGATTCGTAGGGGTAAACTTCAGAGTTTAGGAATAGTTTGATATCGGTAATGTTGACATTATCGAAATATGTGACGTCTTTCTGATAGTTGTCTTTGCGGGCAGTTTGGAAAAATACGATAACGTATCGAGCTCTCTCCGACATTGATTTCACAGTCCAAACATCTTTCTTTGTGTTTCTCATTGCGGGCAATTCGTGAATTTCCCAATCACGGAACCCGAAAAAGATTGGTTTATTTCGTGAAATTTCCTCCAACAATTGCAGTTTTAGGACATCGTTGGGATAAATATGTTTAACTCGCAACTCAATCGACGATATTGATATAGTAGCCTTTTTATCGCCTGTAGAGTTTACGTAGCAATTGTCATCATTTCTAGCTCGAACAAGTTTCAGTTTCTGTTTTCCCATAACTGCACTAGTGTAATCGGCGAAAACACCCAGTAGAAAATTTAACGGTATTAGCAAATTAAAGTCTTTTGTTGTTTCATTCAGGGTTTTGAGCGGCGTACCCCATCCTGCGACGTCTAGTGCTTTGCTTTCGTGTTCATTAAAGCATAGCAAACTTTTTATCGTGCTTGTCAGTCCAGGATCTCGAACTTTCTCAATTTCTCTTCCGTTCAATTCATAAGTTATGGTCTCGAACAGAACGGCTCCCACATTATTTGTTAACGAACATGTTCCTGTCGTCCCACCACCACCACCAGCACCTGCCACTGTATTGTCCTCCTTAAAGTTGGCTTCAATGTAAAGCTCAGCTTGACTAATGTCCATAAAGACATCTTGCTGGTTGATAACTATCTCAATCACATCACTGTAGTTGAATGATTTTGTGAATGGATGATATGTATGCCATTCTTCTCGAGAAATGGATTCATCCACGTTGACCGGGTGAAATATTTGAAGTTTTTCCGATACGAAAACCATATTTGTGCGATAAAGAGTGTAAATAAATCAGACTCTTGCGTGTGAGTGCCTGCTGCTGCTGCTGCTGCTGCTGCTGCTGCTGCTGCTGCTGATGTTTCGTCGGTGTCTGACTACAGACTGGAGAGGACTGAACGTATCCACTACTTATATGTCGTTGCTGCTGCTGATTAAAAACTAAAACCATGTTTCTTGAGTTCCAATTTTACAACGATTTCTTCGCCTCTAAAATTGACAGGTCTTGCTTCCTGATCCAAAATACTTATGGTGATGTTATCGATGCTGGTTCTATTCACCGGAAGATAAATCAGATTTCTCGGCTCAATAATTATACTATATCCTGGATCAACGGCCGGCGTGAATTCGTATAATGTATGTGAAGGATTGTTTGTATAATAGGATCCTGAGATAATGTTGCACTCAATTCGTATAGTAGTCACTTGTATAATCTCAACTGGAATATCGGATTCGTGTAGCGTGTTTGCATCTAGGATGAGTGGTGAGAAGCCCAGCAATTGTCCGATACTATCTTGGGGCTCAAAGTCTATATCGTAAACACTCTTGAGCTCGCACTTTAAAGTGTTATTGTTCGGTTTTAAAGACAGTAAATTATCACCACTAGTAGCAGCACCACCACCACCACTATTCGCAGCCAATTGCTTTTGAAGGTAGCTTTCGATATCGGCAATTTCGTACGACCCTGTTGGAATTTCGATTACTCGCTCCTGCTCGTCGTCTTTGCCACTCGCGTAGTAGTAGTAAAACTTGTTTCGTCCAGACTCGATGTTTGGAATAGAATTCCAGGTACTCAAGGAAATTAGGGCTAGCGAATAACTGTATCTAGAGTCTAATTCTATTGGTGGATTAATGTCAACAGTTAAACAACTGGAGCGACCTTTCAACGTGAACGTCTGAGACATGACTAATGCTTCTACAAAACACACACTTGATTTTATAATTATTTTATTATCATCAATTATTGAATAAAAAACTTAATGCTAAATGTCCACAATTGTATGCATTGAACGTTTGATACTGATCGTGATTGTAGAAAATTTCACAATTCCTAAAATAGCGAACAACTTCTTTCGGCGGATTCAAGTTGCCAAAACTGTCGAAATATTCAACCAGGTTTCCGCGTTTCTTGTAAGCTACCCAATGTGTTCCAGATCCGCTGATTGTGTCCAAATTAATCACGCCACATTCGATTTTTCTCGGTCTAGACGGCAATGTATCACGCATAAACACTCCACGGAAATTGGCTATTTTCAATTTGGATGTCAGATATCTAATGTCTTTATCGCTTAGCGCTCGTTTGGGTAGCTTCACTGGTAGTTTTTTGGCATTTTTTTCAAAAACAATCCATGTCCGGTCTTGTGTTTAGCCAGATATAAACCGCTCCCCTTCCTACCCAAGGCAATGGCTTCCATGGCCCGATTATGTCTTTGAGATTCTTTGAGCTTGTCGGCTGCTGCTCGGGCATCATTTACGGCTTTCGCAATCCCCGCTGCCCCTCCGCTCAATGCACCCATCGCACTGAGACCAGCAAATATGGGAATTAAAGGTAAAACTCCTCCAACTTTGGGCACTTTGATAACTCGAGGTAATTTCACTTTTTTTCGGCCACCAATTTGCTTGATTGTCATGCGGGCAGCTTTCAGTGCCAATTTTATGTTTTCCTTTGTTGGTATTTCTCCTCCAGGACCGCCTCCTACATTGGCATACTGTTTTACATGTTTTTTAATTTTGTTCAAGATGCACGATTTGAACGGTTTAGTTTGTTGTCGTCGTCGACGCATGCCCATACCGAGTTTACGTTTGGCTTTCATCACGTTTGTCACCAGCCAAGCTGCACTCTTCTCACCGAAACTAGAATCTTTGGCTTTAACTCGTTCCCAAGCCCTGTTCTCCAACACCTTATCGGCTTGATGTCTTTTGTGTAAATCCTCCCTGTTTTCAGAGTATGCAATGTCGTGTTCTCGGCAAGCTGCGTCCAACTTGTTTTTCGGCTGATCACCTCGGGCTAAACGTTCAGCAAGTTTCGTACCAGGTCCACAATAGGAATAGCCTGGCAGATGGAGCTCGAACGGTAGCTTGTTGATACCACTATTTAAGAGACCTTTACCCTTCAGTGTCTCCATTGCTACTGAGGCAGTGGTCAAGTAAACACTGTTTTATACAAGATGCGTGCAGAAAAACAGAAACTCACCATCAGAGTTGATTTTAATTTCGATTTGCCTGAAAAAGGAATGAGTGAGCAGAGGAATAGACATAGTGAGCTTTTGCCAAATACGATTAGAGCAATTATTTGTGGTCCTAGTAATTCGGGGAAAACCAATGTGATGCTGAGTCTGCTAACCGACCCGAACGGACTCAGATTCGAGAATGTCTACGTTTATTCAAAGTCACTATATCAGGAGAAATACAAGTTCCTCGAGCAAGTGCTGAAAAATGTTCCAGGTGTAACCTTTCAGGCTTTCAGTGATAATGATATGGTGTTGGATCCGGAGAATACGAAACCAGATTCTGTATTTATATTCGACGATGTGGCTTGCGAGAAACAGGACAAGATACGAAACTACTTTTGCATGGGTCGACATAATGCAGTCGATTCATTCTACCTGTGTCAAACGTATTCCAAAGTGCCCAAACAATTGGTGCGAGATAACGCAAGCGTGTTGATTTTATTCAAGCAAGACGATATGAATCTGAAACATGTCTACGATGACCACGTGAATACAGATATGTCGCTGGAAAAATTCAAAATGCTCTGTTCAGAGTGCTGGAAAAAGAAATATGGATTTCTGGTTATTGTCAAGGATTGCGATATGTGCAAAGGACGCTACAGGAGCCAGTTTGATACCTTTATAATTCCCTAAGTGATTACACCAGCTTCAGTGTTACTAAAGACGTTATCGCATACAGACCTGTCTCGAAAAAGCTGTCTGTGTAAACTGGCCTGTCCTGAAAAGCTGTCTGTGTAGACAGACCTGTCCTAAAAGAAGCTGTCTGTGTAGACTGACCTGTCCTGAAAGAAGCTGTCTGTGTAGAGAGACCTGTCCTAAAAGAAGCTGTCTGTGTAGACTGACCTGTCTCGAAAAGCTGTCTTTGTAGACTGACCTGTCCTGAAAGAAGCTGTCTGTGTAGACTGACCTGTCTCGAAAAGCTGTCTTTGTAGACAGACCTGTCCAGAAAAGCTGTCTGTGTAGACTGACCTGTCTCGAAAAAGCTGTCTGTGTAGACTGACCTGTCTCGAAAAGCTGTCTGCGTAGACTGACCTGTCTCGAAAAGCTGTCTGTGTAGACTGACCTGTCTCGAAAAAGCTGTCTGTGTAGACTGACCTGTCTCGAAAAGCTGTCTGTGTAGACTGACCTGTATCAAGACCTGTCGTAGAGTTGTTGCAATGACTCCGCCTGTTTTGAGTAAAGCTGACAGAGATGTCAAGAAACGAATTAATACTGTTGCAAGAAACATACGGAAGAAATATTTTTCTCTGAAGCTGGAGAAGAGTAACAAAGATGAAGCATTGGATAGACTTTTGAACCCCATAACCGCTCCTCTAAATAAACTTGTGGAAAAATCTAAGAAGCCAGCAAAAAATGAGGATGACGTGTTGTTTGTTGAGAAGCCAATAGAAAACGACGACGACGACGATTTACAACAATCAATAATTGGAAACCAGACTTCGAGTTATATAGAATTTATAAAACAATATCCAGAGATAGCTCAAGAGTATATTCTTAAATACTTGGGTGGTTCTAATGAAACGGATTCGACCTATGGATTGAAATATAACTCGGAAACCGGCTTTTGGACCATGGGCACAGAAAGAGTTGATTTTCTACCAAATGGCGATATTAATGTTGGAAACGTAACTTATCCCAAGAGTCGTGGTCTATACGACTTGTTATTCCTCAAACATCCTCGACTGAATACGGAAAAAGACAACGAACAATTCAATGAAATCTTATTCCGCACCAATGCACATAGAAGAGAATATAAACCGACAGGTCAGATAAAGGGGACCAAATCGAGAAAATATCAACAATTTATAAAGCCATATACACCACCACCACCAACAGCAAAGCAATCAAAATCTCATAAAAAATCATTGTCGGGATCCGGATTACCGGCATCGTCATCACCGTCGTCTTTAATGATGCAGTACAATGAAAAACCCAAACAGTATGTGTATTACGATGACGTAAACGAACTGATTGATAGGTTGATTATATTGGATGCGTCTCAAGAGGCTGGAAATGGAAATCACACAAATGAAATAATGAGTATTTTGGAAGAGTTGCGAGAGCTAGGCGTTATCCGAGACTAATCTACTAATAATAATAAAATAGTCTACAGCTTTCATCTATCAGTCATTAGTGTGTTAGCCATGAATAAGTTTGGACATTCCCTGTCTTCTTCTTCTTCGTCACGTCGTCGTCAAATTATTCGTGCTCAGGCATCAGCTTTGCCGACCACTACCGATGGCGATTATAATGTTGAAAATCATAGGCTCTGCAATATTGGAATGCCTAGTGACGACAATGATGCATCCACTAAAAAGTATGTAGGCTTGGCAACTAGCAGTCTATACAATAAGGTGCTCATCGCAAATGAAGCACTTGGCGCCCTTGGAGAAGCAGTGGATAACATCAGCGATCAAGTTAAAAGCAGTATGATCCGCATTCAGGAATTGGATCAAATCTTGAACAGAAACGTCCACGATGACCTTCGTAGCCTTGGTGATCTAGCAAGAGAGACTGGAGAAAAGATGAGTCAGCTGGCCATGACGTGCGAGGAACGTTTCCAGAAAATGGAACAATTTGAAGCAACCATCAACCATCGAATTGATCAAATTAAACATGCAGCCAATATTTTGTAGTAGTTATTATAAATATACGTACTCCCATACATATATGTTTAGTTGTCTTTGTGAAATGTCTAGAGAACAAGTGGTTAAGGAGCTTCATCGACCGGCTCGTAAAAACTTCAAACGTAGAAGATTTATACAATATGGCCTCGACGATACTTTTGCCACTGATCTGGCACAACTTGATCAATATGCCGGAGAAAACAATGGATTCAAATACATATTGGTTGTAATCGACTGTTTTTCCAAGTACCTTTGGACGCGTGCCATTAAATCGAAATCTGCACCAGATGTTGCCAACGCTATGGCAGAGATACTCAAAACATCTGGAAGAATTCCAAAGAAAATTATCTCTGATAATGGAAAGGAGTATTACAATGCTCAATTTGCAAGTCTAATGAAGAAATATGGAATACATCATTATAGTTCGTTTAGTCCTTTGAAAGCATCGATCGCCGAGAGAGTGATTCGAACCATTAAAGAAAAGCTGTTCAAGCAATTTACATTGAATGGGAATCATAAATGGCTGGATTTATTACGGCCTATAACTGATGCCTATAATGATAGCAAACATCGTACGATACATATGAAGCCGAGTAACGTGAATAAAAACAATGAAAAGGCGATACTTGATAGTGTTTATAGTCATATCAAAGTTGCCGGTAAGCAAAAGTTCAAGGTTGGTGACATTGTTCGCATAAGCAAGTATAAACATGTTTTCCAAAAAGGCTATACCCCAAACTGGACTACAGAGCTCTTTAAAATAGCTAAAGTTCATATCACGAATCCAACGACGTATCTGTTGGAAGACTTGCAAGGTCAGCCGATAAGCGGTGGATTTTACGAGGAAGAGCTGCAGAAAACAAAACAGCCAGACGTATTTCTCGTGGAGCAAGTGCTACGAAAAAAGGGAAACAAAATGCTTGTAAAGTGGTTAGGCTTTGATAAATCACACAACAGCTGGATTGACATGAATAAAGATGCCATTTAATACTCGCATGTGATTGGTCTAAGACATGTTCGACGGAGTGGTGGTGGTGGGGGGCCGTAAAAGTTATTATAAACCTCAAAGTACCACATTTGTGTCTCAGTATTTGAACGTAGTCACGGTGTCATCGTGAAATGTCCTGTGAATCGAATCACGCAATGTACGCAGATATCAGTGCCGAAGACAGTGACGATTCGCAGTGTTCGTCAAATTATTGGGAATATTTGGATAGTATGATTTTGAAAAGTCGAATGGAAATTGCTCAAGAGAAACGTTTACTCAACGAAGTTAGCTACCAGGTGAACAATTTCAAGTTGATTGTGGGCCTAAGCATCGCTCGAGGAATGCTGCCAGCAGTCAAAATAGTAAACTCCATGCTAAACTTGCCCGAAGATCAAACTTGCATAACTCTAGCCGATTTCGACTGGTATGAATTCCTGGAAAAGGTCTCCAAGATGGTGAATGAAACTGCTGCTGCTGGCGTCAAAGACTCTGCTGTGCCTGGTCGACAACAGGCGTTATCCGAGAATTTCACTGTGTATGTCGAATCGTTTTTCGGTGAACAAGCTCTAACTCTTACGTCGAATAATTGTGCATTGTGTTTTTGTTTGGACGACATCAAACAAATTTTAACTGTTTGTCCTCTCATAAATTATAGATTAGAATTAGTCAAGGATTTGAATTTCATTGTCTACTATGACGATTGCCTACAATATTTGAATGTAACTCACAATGTCAAAAACGGCAGCCATCTTTTGCAATCAATTATCAGCATGTGCAACTTGAACAAATGTGAACGTAGCTGCTACTTTCTAGAACTTGCTACTATGAACCTAGACAAAATTGTCAGGGATTTAGATAAGCTGGACGCGTGTTGTACCACCCTCCAATCCAATTAGTATAAGTATTAATAAATGACTATAAAAAACAGGCTTGCTTTTTATTTTTCACATTACAATAGCAACCTTTGAAGAGTCAAAATGTCCGGTTGTAGTATTACTGGTCGTCGTGGTGATGCCTGCTGCCATCATCAATCTTCCTGTATAAGACAAGCTGTCTATTTGCTACGTACTAGTTTAGAAACAGACATGTACTTTTTACTTCGAGCACTTGAGCAAGAACCCGGCACTAATGGTTGGTTTTCCACGCAAGATGTGGAAAAATATGAAAATGGTGTCAAGTCTTGTAATCTTTATCTGGCTAATTCCATCTCCTTGGAGGACCTATGTGTGCTTATGAATCAGTATGGACTACATCAGCAATTAAAACAGTATGGCGCTAAATACATGTGTGATGATATTATTGCAAAATATATAGGTTACGATGAAGTTGACTAATTTGTATGATGTTTCTATTAAAATAAAAGTTTTCTTGGTAAAAAAATCGTTTGCATTATAATAACCATTGCACCAATTTATTAAGGATGTGGAAATGAATCTTATCATTCAATTACTAACCATGATGGTGTCAAGTCAATCGTACTATGTTCTCTTGGTTGCCCTTGTGCAAAATAGTTTCTATGTACACAGACCGTACAATGTCCACAAAATGTCAATAATGCTGAACTTTTCCGCACCTAATAATACAACATCGTGGACAGAAATGCATTATGAAGTAATAGATAAGGGCCATTTAGCTGTTTTCACGACTCGTATACCGTCGTCGACGTCATTGGCGTACCTGCGTTACAAGGTGAGGCTGCATTTTCATGATGAAACTGTTGGAGATACCGAATGGAGAACTCTCATCAGCGAACCACAACAGCAAGAAGAAACATACAATAATTCCCATAAGACTCTATCAGACAACGACATCGCACCGAAATCCACTTTAAATGTAGTCATATTTATTGCCATTTGCTGCGTAATATTATTATTGAATTTAACGTACCATATTGGAAAAAGTCAATGTACCCTATGGTTTAATAAATAAATAGGTTTTAATTTTAAAAAACAAGTGTGACTCATTTAATTCATTAAATTTCCCATAGTTAATCTGCAGTGAAAATATCCTTTTTTCATCAACAAAATATTAGATGCAAGTCCCAGCTTGTTATTTTCGCTAGAACGGAAATGCTTATCAGTGAAATAAACTGTGAAATATGATACCTTTGTTTATAACGCTCCGACATTAAACGTTGTCGACTCGATGTTGTGCAACCTTGAGTTTCACGAATTTTCTTTATTTACCACTACGGCATCCTGTAATAGGACACATCGCACTACGTACGCTAGATGGCGCCACCGACACACATTGACGTGACCATATAAGTAAAAAATTATATAACACGTGTTTACGAAATGATAGGCGTTTGATGCAAAAATAGACGTGACCCAGGTCGCTATGACGTCATCACAGAACCTGAACCATAATTAACTATACGTAGCGATTTCGAAACGACTCGGAACAATCCCTTCCACGCACACTCCATATTACAGGAACCTGTAATTGTAAGAATTCACTGCACTCACTCGGTATGACGTCATCACAGGTGACAGATGACGTTTGACAGGTGACGTTTGACAGATGACGTTTGACAGATGACGTTTGACAGATGACGTTTGACAGATGACGTTTGACAGATGACGTTTGACAAGATTAAATATACGTAGCGATTTCGAAACGACTCGGAACAATCCCTTCCACGCAAACTCCATATTACAGGAAACTGTGATTCCCCGAACCATAATTACATATACGTAGCGATTTCGAAACGACTCGGAACAATCCCTTCCACGCAAACTCCATATCACAGGAACCTGTAATTGTAAGAATTCACTGCACTCACCCGCTATGACGTCATCACAGGTGACAGATGACGTTTGACAGATGACGTTTGACAGATGACGTTTGACAGGTGACGTTTGACCGGTGACGTTTGACAGATGACGTTTGACAGGTGACGGTTGACATGATGGTGGGAAAACATTTCCCCCTACCCCTTTTTCTGGTACCCATAATAAAATCCGGGGGCCCCTTTTTAGGTGGCGCAGCCCTGCGGGCTCCCTTTTTGGGGGGCAGAGCCCCGCGGGCGCCCTTTTTGGGGGGCGGAGCCCTGCGGGCCCCCAACTACAGCATCCTGTATTACGAACTTCACACTATGTACGCTAGATGGCGCCAAATACGAATTTCACACTATGTACGCTAGATGGCGCCATGACGTTTGACAAGATGGCGCCGACGATGCATCCACCTTCGTGTCAACGGCGGCGCATCCACCACGTGTCAAGAATGAAAGATTGAGGTTATGGTCGGATTTTGGTAGTCATACCCCCTTTGACTATCTACTAATGTTATTTTGCTTCTACAGAAAAGACCACTTTGCTGAAACTACTTTATTGAAACTGCAAAGATATTTCTTATTCCAAAACCAAACTTTGCTGTTATAGCAAAATTAAAATTTTATGAAAATATTTCCGCTTCTCCGAATTAGAACTTTTCTAAGATAGATAGATAGGTACTTTACTGTTGCAGCAAAAAAAAAATCCTCTAATTTTTGTTATTGTTACAGTAATGTTTTTTGCTACCCTAGCCAAATAACTTAACTAAAAATACCGTTCGGACATTTCCGTGATTTCTTCGGGTCCAAAAATAACCGATAAAATATGTTTCGTATTCATTTTCTTCCATTTTAGTTTAGTAGCTAACGCCGTACGGTGTGAATCATGGATGCTGTCGAGTCAAGTCGAGTGTTGGTCGCTGGGAATCTTTTTGGAAATGGTGCCAGCGCATCCATCAAAACTAGCAGAAACAACTCTAGCGCCAAACTTTTCATTAATTGACATTATTTCAGATCAGGTTATGAAAGTTTAGGGGTTTAAATAGAGTTTGTTTATCTCCTGGTTTTGTTATGATGGACGCGCTACTACATATTTACAAAGATTTCCAGCAAAATATTTTTGCTATTGGTGAGACAAATAACTTCCCATGGCTAATAAAACACTTGGCTGATTCTGGCAAGAAATTTTTTGTTCTGAGACAAACGCTTTCCTATTTCAGGAAGCATTTCTAATAACAACAACAAATATCTTTTCTGTCTTAGCAATCTACTTTTCAATAGCAAAAAAGGATGTTTTTGAGGGTATATAACCTCATTTCTAGGACAGCATAGTTACTTTCCTACGACAGCAAAGTAGCTTTTCTATGCCAGCAAAGTGACCTTGTAGAAACTGTAAGTAAATTCTTTATAAAGTCACTTTGCTACCGCAAATAAACGGTGCCAGTAAAGTTATCTTTTCGGCGGTAGTAAAGATCTTGGCTGTCCCCTATGTAGCCAAAATTTTTGGCTACGGCAGCAGAAAAATTAGCTATGACAATGAAAAAATTTTCTCAGTGCGGGCTAAATAAAAGTGATGATGTCGATTGACGATTTTCATGATTCTTGTCAATTTCGCGGAGTTATTCGTGATTTTTTTCAAGATGCCGTAGAACGTAAAACACGGATAACTTCAAAAAATCCCCCCGGACATCCCCGTACGCCTTTAAAACTAGGACAAATCCGGGGAAATCCGGACGGATGACAGCCCTAATTCACTCAAGTTATTCAACATTCAACAGCTGATTTTCGAACCAACGTAAAAAGTTTTGCTGGTTCATTTCCTCATATGATAGTCGTTAAGTTGAGTTTTCGATGAAAATATACAAGCTATGCACCTTCAATGAATCCATTTTCATTGCCAGCATGAAGTATAGTATATCTGAAAAAAGTATTTCATTTGTAGGTACATACGATGTGTCCAAGATAAGGAGGGCCAGTATGGGAATCTGATGATATGGTCGCCCAAAGACGAAACGTCGGACTAAAAATTTGATAATGCCATATTGTAGAGGAGGAAAAGTGGCAATGAAGAAGTGCCATTTATTTTGAAATATCTGTTCAAATAAGGTCAGGAAAAAATAAAATCCTTCTGGTCGAATTTCGTGTTTTCCCGGATATCTCCGGTATCACTCGAAATTTTACCGTTTTCTCGCGTCCACTTTTTTCAAAACAGGTTTGAAACGGGCAATAGTTGTATTTTCTTCACACCTAGGAGGAGCTCCGGAACAACTACTCCGGGGCTTTACGCGCTTATTCCTTTCGAAAAGTGTTTGTTGCACCTGAGTGCTAAAGCCCGACTCAAACCATTTAAATGCATGAAAGCAAGCTCATCTGTTCCTTTCAAATCGAGGTCGACTAACACCGGAGCGAGTAACTCTAGTGTTTCAAGCTCTTAAAAGGAATACAACTAATGGTGTTACCATCAAAACTGTTTTGAACCAATGTCAAAGAAGTTGACGCGAGAAAACGGCTTGTTGATAAGGTGATTTGTTGTTTTTGAGTTTTGTTAGCACTTGCCTGTTTCTTCTTCCTTATTGTAATATATTATAGGTTAGTCTGGGCCAGTGGCGTAGCGAAACAGGGAGAAGGGGGGGCGATGGCCCACCCCGCTCCTACACGTGTGGCGCCCCTACCGCTCTTGAAAAACAAAAGCAAAAAATAAGAAATTATAAAATTATGCTGTTTCTTATTTATTTTATTGACCTCTTCACTCTTTATTCTTTATCGTAAGTCGGCTTTGTCGGTAGGGTTGCCAACCGTCCTGCATTTCGGTGGACATCCACCATTTGGAGTTAATTGTTCAGCGTCCTGTAACAACCTATTGCAGGACGCCTATTGTACTTAATTTTTAACTTGATGAAGAACCGTGTCAAATTAGGCCGGCTGTAAACCTGATTCTGGTTTATAAGGAAAATCATACATTATTTGAAAATCGAATTTATTATTTTTGACTAATACTGAGTTGGAAAATGATCCAGAAATTTTGGATGCCATTGGATAAATATAAAAAAAAGTTACGCGTTTATGAATATTAAAACTGTTATGCCTCAATAATTCATTGCTGTGACGTCATAGCATCTCTCGAGTCGAGACTGGCTAAAGGCCGTCATACACGGTTTCGCATAACGCAATGTCAACTGATTTTCTGTTGACAGTTTGGCACACAGTTTCAAACCTGTTTTGAAAAAAGTGGACGCGAGAAAACGGCTCTGATTTTACATAACCTCAAAAAAGTCTGGGAAATCCGAGCCAAGTTTGGCCGAGCCTGCATTTTTGCTTTCCATTTATACTGCACTGGTGCGCGTCTTTGACAGCACTAAAAAAAGTGGGCGTAACCTAAGAATATTTTGATACCTCAACTGACACCGCTCCATGACAGCCATGTCTTTGGGTTCAGTGCATGGTCCGCGCACTCATATTACCGTTTTGAACCAGCTTTTTTAGTTCACTCGTGACCGCTGATGGCTCTGCTGGTCTTATGACTGACGTTATGAAAGTGAAAATGCAACAAATACCCTTAAGGCGCGTTTTCACGGGTCGATCTGGGGTCTTATTTTCGAATATATTCGCATACGAATTTTGATAAAATTTCGAATGCTCCCCATCTAATTTACATTGCTGTCAGTCAAATTTCGTGTACGAAAAGTACTCGAGTGGTTTCGAAAATCGCACCCCTGATTCGAACGATTTGTTTCGATCATTAAATCGAAAGCACAGCACATTGAACATGTAAACCACCTTTCGGCTTGGCCGTTCGACGGAGAGAGTCGATTCGACCGAATTAGAACGGTTGTCTACTTTTACAGGCGATCGTCGCCGAATCGAAGTCGCACGACTGGAATCGAATGTGTAAACACCTCACCGAAAGAAAACGAAACATATTTGTATCGTTCCTTTGAATTCTTCCAACAGTTTTTTGTAAAATTTTTTCAAAGTGAGCATTATTTATTCTGAGATGATTTCTATATGCCTCTGGATCTTCTACTACCAATTCTCGAAGGAGATTTGTGATGCCCCTTGGGTATTTCGTTTTAAAATCCATGGCCGGGTCCAACACCTTCGTTTATTTCTCTTTTTTTTTTTTCGATTTAGTAATTTCATCCCGAATCGCACAACAAATTATTTGCACACCTACATCAAATAATTTCAATAATTTTACTTGTCACCATTTTGCAATTATTCAACATACATCGCGCATCGCCCATCGCCTATGGTGTAAACCTTTTTATATCCTACTGAACTATTAAAACCATATAATACCTTGGTTACGATAATCATAAACAGGGTCTTAACTCCCAAGGGAGTTAAGGATTTTCATAACTCCCAAGGGAGTTAAGGATATCATAACTCCCAAGGGAGTTAAGGATTTCCATAACTCCCGCTTTTACCTTGAATAGGTAACACTTTGACAAAAAATAGAAATTTTGATTTATGGCTTATTCCTTTATAAAAATAGACAGAATACGGTAAATTCAGTAGGATATAAAATTATCTATGTACCACGGGAATTATCAGGAGTTAATACCCACGGGCAATTGGTGTCCCTCGGGCCGGAGGCCCTCGGGACACAAACGTTGCCCTGGGGTATTAACACCTGCATAATTCCTGTGACGGAACTAGCTATTACCCTTTTGTGGACTCTAGTCATTACCGCACCAGGGATGTCAAAAGTTTTTACTTTGACTGACTGTAAAAATTAACCATTAGGTGTTGGATCATTTAAGCCTTGTATTGAACTAGGGGTGCCTTGATTCTCATTTATACAAATAAAACGCTGAAATAGAATAGTTATCAATTTAATTAATAAATGAAGTTAATTCGGTTTAATCAGCAATCAAATCCTATCTAATAATTCCTATTTGGACGTCCAGTCGAACTACAAATTTTATACTAATCTAAAGTAAATAAGCGAGTAAATAAGTATCTTGATTTATAAAAAATAGTGAAATTTCATAATAATAATATCAATTATGGTTAAATGTTCAAAGAACGAGAACACAAATTAACTAATTTAAATTTACGAGAGCACAACACAAATAATTCGTGAACTTCAATCAGCTCACTGTATTCACAAAATGTTTATAATCCTTGAAGGTTCTTTTGTTTATTGAGAGTTAATAATTTGAGCACTTTTCTGCTGAAGTGTGTAAACAATAAGTGCAAGAAAAGTCTATATATATATGCTCAGTTTCTATATACAAATTTACAAATTAATGTTCATTTCACGAGTGTGAAAACCAAATTTCTGTATTAAAGGTTAGAACAAACACTTCAATTTATAGTGCATTTCAACCGAATCGGTATTCAGTATTTATTAATTTATTGTTCGACTGTTTTGAGAAATTGAAACGGTCTTACTTGCTTAATCCAGTTCATACCGGTAAATCCATATAGTGATTATTTATCCATTTATCACTATTCGTAGTAATTTGCACTGTCAGCTAAGGGATTTTCCACTAAGAGAGAGAACACAATGATATACAGAGTTGAAGCCTGTCGAGAGTGAGACAGGAATAACCTTAAACAGGCGTAGTAGAGAATTTTGCTAGGTCCGAGATGACTTGCAACAATTTAGGGGTTAATTACATGAATTGTAATCAATAATATCGTTGATAATATAGACCATGTCAGGCCTTGAGTCACTGGGGGTAGTATTTTACTATAATTCGCGTACTAACGGGGGTTTTCTGGGGGTTTTTTCCTCTGTAGAGCGTTCAGAGGCGAGAGGGTGCAGAGTCTTTGCTTACTCTTCTGCTTCTTGATTACTACTGTTGTGTACCGTGCCGTGCGTCGAGTCGACTGCCTTTTTCGGAGCAGGTCGCATAAATCAGGGATGTTGGGTGGCAACTGACCAATCACAACAACAAAATAGATCCATTGCTCATAGGGTAATGAAGAAATCTGTAATTTTACCGATTCAAAAGGGCTGCTGTTGCCAGTTTTACAGGAATCTTTTTTTAGAATATTATTTTTATGATAAATAATAGAAATTGATTATATTGATAAACTACAAATAATAACATTTTAAACTTGTTGTGGGTTATTTCCGCAACATATTCCCCCCCTTGAAGTTTCCAAACTTCAATGAGAGACGAAACATTAACAAAAAAAATAAACAACATATTTACAATAGAGAAAGTAGCAGGTTTTAATCCTGAATTGGTAAAGGGCATACCTTTGCTATTCCTCGATTAAAAGACCACTTTGTGTTTTCAATTTTACCACTCTGGTTTTATTGTCTCGTCCAGGGAATACCTCTAAGACTCTGGCTAAAGGCCATCTTAGAGGTAGTGTGTCATCTTCCTTTAAAAGTACTAATGTATTGGGGGTTAGATCTAGAGAATTCCGGAACCATTTAGGTCGATTTTGGAGTCTGTTCAAATAGTCCACTGACCAACGCTTCCAAAACACTTGTTGGATGTGTGAAATTTTCTGCCACATAGAAAGGCGGTTCTCATTAAGATGACTTAAATCCTTATCTGGGTGAGCCGTAAGGCTTGAACCAATTAAGAAGTGACCAGGGGTTAGAGTTTGATAGTCGTTTGGGTCGTTTGAAAGAACGCATAGGGGACGTGAGTTCAATATGGCTTCAATTTGCACTAAAATTGTATAGAACTCTTCAAACGTGAAGCGGGTTTCCCCAACCAGCCTGACGATGTGGTATTTGGCGCTTTTAATTGCTGCCTCCCAAATACCACCGAAATGAGGACTTCTTGGAGGGATGAACTTGAATTCAGTTTCATTTTGAGAGAGAAAGTCCCTGATTGAGTTCAAATGGGTTCTATTTCTAAAAAAGTTATGCAATTCCTTCAATTGATTTTGGGCACCTTGGAAATTGGTGGCATTGTCACTATGTATCACGGTTGGGTTACCTCTCCGGGCAATAAATCTTTTCAATGTCATGATGAAGTGTTCGGTAGAGAGCCCTGTCACCAATTCAATATGAATTGCCTTGGTGGCCAAGCAGACAAAAATTGCAATATAGCATTTAATTAGGGGAGCTTTGCGTAGCTTGGACGATTTTATTAAGAAGGGTCCGCCATAGTCTATTCTAACTTGGCTGAAACAGCGGGAGACATTCACACGCTCCTTTGGCAGACTTGCCATATATAATTTGCTCTGCTGGTTGAGCTCTGAATCGGAAGCAGGTAATACAATTGTTGATTATACGTTTTGTCTCCCTTAAACCATCGAGTGGCCAGAACCTTAGGCGAAAATTCGATAGCACTGTTTGTGCGCCTGCATGACCTAAACGCTCATGTTCTTGGATTAACATTAATGAGACAATATGATTATGGGAAGGGAGCAAAATGGGGTGTTTTTGATCGAAGGAGACATTAGCGTTGTCTAATCTTCCACCCACTCTTAAAAAACCATCCTTATCTAAGAAGGGTTTGAGTTTAATCAGTGATTTGTTGCTCAAAAATATGTTTTGATTCAACTCTGAGATTTCCTTTGAAAAATGAATTGACTGGAGAATTTTTGTGATCAAGTTCAAGGCTGCTTTCAGCTCTTGGACTTCGAGAGAATCTTTTGTTCTATCGAGATGTTTACATTTTGTGTTATGTGCAAATCTCAACATGTACCCTACTGTGCGTTGGAGCTTACGAAATTTAGAAGCTCGATTGAATATTCCGGGCCAAAACAGATCTTGATCTTTCTTATCAGTTCCTACTAGAGCTATTTTCTTTTCCTCAGGGACATCAGACAAACTGGGAGTGTTGCCAAATTGGGAGAGATTTAATTCAGGGTCATGAAGAAATTTAGGGCCTTGCCACCAAGTATGGCACTCCTGGACTTGGGGTATTGGCAAACCTCTAGATGGGTAATCAGCGGGGTTGTCTGAAGAATTTATATGACGCCATTTGTGATTTGAGGTGAGTTCTTGAATTTGTGCTACTCTGTTAGCCACAAAAACAGTCCAGCGCGACGCATGGGAATTTATCCAGCAGAGCGCAATTTGCGAATCTGTCCACAAATTTACAGAACTCAATGAGAATCGATCTTCGAAGATTGCGATTAACTTTGAAACCAACTTTGAGAGCAAAACCATGGCGCATAATTCTAGCCTAGGCAATGTAACTGTTTTCAGAGGAGATACTCTAGATTTAGAGGTAATCAAATGACAAGATACTGTTCCATCAGTATATAGGGCGCGAACGTAAACGCAAGCGGCGTATGCCTTGAGGCTGGCATCAGAGAATCCGTGGAATTCCATGGAACTTAATGTTTTGTCAGAAAAAAGGTATCTAGGGATCTTGAGCGTTTTGAGGAGAGGAAGATCATGTATGAAATCATTCCATTCTTGCAAGAGTGAGTCAGCAGTAATTGGGGTGTCCCAATCCAACTTCAAAGTCCAAAGTCTTTGTACAATTATTTTTCCTGTCACAATGACTACAGATAAAAAACCAAGGGGATCATAACATTGAGCTATTACAGAGACAATTTTTCTTTTCGTAATAGGGGTTGTTAATTTTACTTCAGGAATAGAGACGCAGAAGAAGTCGAGAATTGGGTTCCAAATAAGGCCAAGTACCTTATTCGGGTTTTCGTCAAAATTCATATCTACTTCGACTATTTTTTCTTTATGAGAGATTTTGTCTAGAAATTCCTTTGAATTTGAACACCATTTGTGTAATTCAAATCCAGAAGCCTTTAATAAAGAGATAAGTTCGCTATAGAGTATTTCTAAATCCTTAAGGTCATCACATCCACTTAGGATATCATCCATGTAACATTGTTTCAATAGAGAATGAGACGCGAGGGGATAATCTGAGCTATTTTTTAATGCAACATCATTTAAGACTCTAGTTGCGAGGAATGGAGCACTGTTAGTGCCATACGTGACAGTGGTCAATTCGATGCACTGAAGTGGTTTTTTAGGCTCGTCTCTCCATAAAATATTTAATAAAAAGGTCTGAGTGGGATTTATCTTTATTTGTCTGAACATCTTCTCAATATCAGAGGTGAGAGCATATTTGAAAGATCTGAAGCGTAACAATATGTCATAAAGGTCAGGCTGGACCTGAAAGCCTTTGAGAGTTATGTCATTTAGGGAAAGGCCCGTTGTGGTTTTGCAAGAGGCGTCAAAGACCACACGCAGCTTCGTTGAGCACGCACCTTCTCTAACCACAGCATGATGAGGGAGGAAGCATTTGAGCTCCAGATTTTCATTAGCAGAGGAAAGGGGTAGGAACCTGGCATGTCCAAGGTTAACATATTCATGAATAAATTTCTGATATTCATGAAAATAATCTGGGTCCTTTACAAATTTCCTCTCGAGATTGTGAAATCTTTTTGTGGCTATAGACAAAGAATCACCGAGTTTGAGATTTTCAGAGGGAGATTTCAAGGGTAAGTTAACTTGATAAGAGCCATTTTCTAATACTTGAGTTGTTTCCTTGAAACAAGCTTCAGCCTTTGCATCTTCAAGGGAGAGAGGGGCTTTGGTATGAATTTCTTCCATGGACCAAAATTTAGTCACTATATTTTCGAGAGAGCTATTGTCCGGGCTTTGAACAAACATAGAGACAGAGGAGTGCACTTGTTGTGCAGGGCTACTAGTGACTAAATGAGAGCAGTTATTATGGTGTGAATTTTGGGGAAACGTTCCTCCAAGAATCCAACCGAGATGAGTGTTTAAGACTGTGGGCAGGCCATGACCTAGATGAATCAGGCCTTTTGTCAGGAGATTGTAATAGAGGTCTGAACCAATCAGAAGGTCAATTTCCGAAGGACGAGTGAAACTAGGATCAGCAAGAACAATGTCGCTCGGTATATTCCACGAACTGACATTTATTTGTATAGAGGGGAGGGGTCCTGTTATTACAGGGAGAACGGCGCAGGAAATCTCAAATTTCCTATGAGGATACAAATTTGAGTATATTTTCAAATCAATCATCTTATTAGTAACATTGTTACTAAGAGCTATGCCAGACACATATGTTGTTTTGACATAGGGGACTAGTTTTAACCTTTTAACTAGTTTGTCAGTTACAAAGGAGTGTTGCGAGCCATTATCCAAAATGGCTTTGGCTTGAAGGGGCCGCCTGTCTGCGTCATAAAGTGTCACGCATGCGGTTGCTAAAAGGGTTTGTGAGTTTTTTGTAGAGAGTGCTGAGACGGAGTGGAGACTTTGGGAAGATTTGGGAAGCTCATTTTGGTTTGGTTGTGAGTCAGCTTGATTTTGTGGTCTTGAACCTTGTGTCTGTGTCTTGGGAGGATGCTGAGACGGTTGCTGCTGACCATTAGAATAATTTGGTCTAGCAATCGAAGAGTTATTATGATGGGGTCTTTGTTGGGGTCTGTGACCTTGAGCTGGAGGATTTTGAGGGACAAAAGCATTGTGGAGCAATGTATGATGCCTTTGAGAGCAGATAAAACAACCTTTGGTTGCTGGGCAATTAGCAAGAGTGTGTTTGGAACCAAGACAATTAAAGCAGAGTTGTTTTGAATAAACAAAAGTCTTCCTTTCCGAGTCCTGTAAACCTTTAAACTTATTACAAATATAAATTTTGTGAGAGTCTTGATTGCAATATAAGCAGTGTGTAGTGACTTTACTTATATTATTTTGAGCGAACAGAGCAGCGCCAGAGTTTGGGGTTTTGTTTACTTTTCGTTGCCCGTTTTGTGCTGAAGGCACTTCCGTACTTGAGAGATTTTCCAAAGCTAAGCATCTTTTTTCGAGGAATTCAAAAAGGTCATCAAGTTGAGGGAGTTGATTTAAATCGCGCTCATTCTCGAACGCCTTGCGCGTGCCAAAATCAAGTTTTTTTCCCATTAAATATATTATCAAAAATTCCCAAAGCTGTTCGTAAGAATAGTGCAAATTCTTTAAAGAAAGTAAATTTTTTCTACAATTTGTAACAAACTCTCTGAGAGTTTGAGCGTTACATTTACTGAGTGTGTTTTGTTCCAAGAGAGCAACAAAATGAGCGTTTATTACAGAGATTTTGTTTTCATATCGTTTCTGCAATATTTCTAGAGCGATATCAAAATTATCGTTTGTCACAGCCAAGTTTTCGATCAATTTCAATGGTTCGTTTCTCAAAAATGACTTTAAATAAATAAATTTTTGTATTTTACTCAGGTGAGTATTATCAATTATCAGAGCAGAGAAGATTTGAAAAAAGGAAGTCCACTCAGCGGTGTCACCTTTAAAGGGGTTTATATTTACTTGAGGGAGTTTCACTTCCATATGTGGTGGCAAACTCAGCTGTGGCAAACTAGTTTGGCTTATTGGTGGAGTGTTCAGGGTAACCGGAGACAATGTTTTAATACATTTTTGTATCAGAGAGAGAGTATCATAGAATTGATTTTCAACAATATCTCTATTTTCGTTATCATTTGCAGTGAATTCTTCAAGATAAGTTTCAATTTCATCTTGAGTCATTGAGTATTTTTCAAAGTTATCTTTTAAGTTAACTATACGATTTTCAAATTGAGTTGGATCTACTTCAACATCCTTATTGCTTTTCACCCAATTAGCAATGCGAGTAATAGCGCTTTTTGCGCGAGTACGGACCTGCTTCATAGCATCAAAATCCATATTGAGAAATAGCCTTTAAATAACTCCACCAATAATAATCAATTTAAAATGAATTAAGAGAGCCAAACAAGCTAATTAATAAATTGTACCTATACAAATCAATACACAATGTACCTATTTACAATATAGAATATTTACAACAGAGAATGTACTTACCAAGTACGAGCAATACAGGGATTCGAGTAGGCAAATTTCAATATATAATAAAAACACAAGTTTTTATTGAGCAGTGTAGAAATGAGAATCTTAAAGCAGTCAGAGATAGAGGCATAAAAAAAACATTAAATTTTTTAATTAATTACATTTCAATCAAGGCTTTAATCCGGCTCGAAGGACCAATGTGACGGAACTAGCTATTACCCTTTTGTGGACTCTAGTCATTACCGCACCAGGGATGTCAAAAGTTTTTACTTTGACTGACTGTAAAAATTAACCATTAGGTGTTGGATCATTTAAGCCTTGTATTGAACTAGGGGTGCCTTGATTCTCATTTATACAAATAAAACGCTGAAATAGAATAGTTATCAATTTAATTAATAAATGAAGTTAATTCGGTTTAATCAGCAATCAAATCCTATCTAATAATTCCTATTTGGACGTCCAGTCGAACTACAAATTTTATACTAATCTAAAGTAAATAAGCGAGTAAATAAGTATCTTGATTTATAAAAAATAGTGAAATTTCATAATAATAATATCAATTATGGTTAAATGTTCAAAGAACGAGAACACAAATTAACTAATTTAAATTTACGAGAGCACAACACAAATAATTCGTGAACTTCAATCAGCTCACTGTATTCACAAAATGTTTATAATCCTTGAAGGTTCTTTTGTTTATTGAGAGTTAATAATTTGAGCACTTTTCTGCTGAAGTGTGTAAACAATAAGTGCAAGAAAAGTCTATATATATATGCTCAGTTTCTATATACAAATTTACAAATTAATGTTCATTTCACGAGTGTGAAAACCAAATTTCTGTATTAAAGGTTAGAACAAACACTTCAATTTATAGTGCATTTCAACCGAATCGGTATTCAGTATTTATTAATTTATTGTTCGACTGTTTTGAGAAATTGAAACGGTCTTACTTGCTTAATCCAGTTCATACCGGTAAATCCATATAGTGATTATTTATCCATTTATCACTATTCGTAGTAATTTGCACTGTCAGCTAAGGGATTTTCCACTAAGAGAGAGAACACAATGATATACAGAGTTGAAGCCTGTCGAGAGTGAGACAGGAATAACCTTAAACAGGCGTAGTAGAGAATTTTGCTAGGTCCGAGATGACTTGCAACAATTTAGGGGTTAATTACATGAATTGTAATCAATAATATCGTTGATAATATAGACCATGTCAGGCCTTGAGTCACTGGGGGTAGTATTTTACTATAATTCGCGTACTAACGGGGGTTTTCTGGGGGTTTTTTCCTCTGTAGAGCGTTCAGAGGCGAGAGGGTGCAGAGTCTTTGCTTACTCTTCTGCTTCTTGATTACTACTGTTGTGTACCGTGCCGTGCGTCGAGTCGACTGCCTTTTTCGGAGCAGGTCGCATAAATCAGGGATGTTGGGTGGCAACTGACCAATCACAACAACAAAATAGATCCATTGCTCATAGGGTAATGAAGAAATCTGTAATTTTACCGATTCAAAAGGGCTGCTGTTGCCAGTTTTACAGGAATCTTTTTTTAGAATATTATTTTTATGATAAATAATAGAAATTGATTATATTGATAAACTACAAATAATAACATTTTAAACTTGTTGTGGGTTATTTCCGCAACAATTCCCTTGATACATAAATAACTATTGCTTTTAACACAGATCGAGCGATGGTCGAACGACCCGCGCCGTTCAACTCAGATCGACACGTGAAATCGCGCCTTTAGATTAGGGAAGAGAGAGTGGATCGCCGGTAATTATCAATTATCGATTTATTTTAATTTTAAGGCATTAATAACAAGAAATTTAATTTTACAGATTAATAAATAGCTATTTATACAACAAGTTACGAAATGAGTGTCTTTTAGGCACGCGACGTGAAAATTGTCCAACGAGGCGTAGCCGAGTTGGACAACACGTAGAGTGACTGTTAATGCTAAAGACATCGCTCACTTGGAGCATACTAGTGACGTCATGCTAATTCATATCACCATCCAGCAACAGGTGGCATGGTAGCCCCTCCACTGAAACAAAACGTCAAGACGGACAGCGAAGCTTCAAGGGGGAGATATCGATCGAAAACAGGTACGTGGCTTGACGTGGCAAAAATAAAAAACGTAAAAATCCAATTAAAACACCGAAAATCATTTATAAAAAATATCGAAATCGATGCGAATTAACATGGTCCTTCAGCCGAATAAGTTTTTCAGAGGAAAAACATCGAAAAAATCGTAAAAATCGTAAAAACGAAAACAGTCAACGCGGCTTGGAAATCGAACAGCGCCGGGCCGGGTAGCAACAGCAACAAGAATCCGAAATCGGTCGGGATCGTGATTCGTGACTCGGGAATCGGACATTGCGACCATCGTGTTGTGTTGTGTGTGTTGACGACGTGGAAACAGAAATCAAGCATTTTTGGTGAGTCTGTTCCATTTATCCATGTATATTTATTCATTTTTCCCATCAAATTATTTGAAATCGAGATTTATTATTGTTTAAAATAATAATAATTATTAATCATTAATCATTATCACTCAATCGAACCTTTTTTATCAAATCAGCTCAATTTAAACCATTTAAAAAAAAAAAAAAAAAAAGCAAAGCCAAAAGTAAAATGGCTGATTCTGATGAGGAGCGCCCAGCTGACGCCACCACAGTGGCGGAGGTGGCAGCTTTAGCAGTTCAATTAAAAAATCTTATAACAAAACGCGGCCAAGTAAGGGCTACTCTAACCCGATTTAACACGTTTGTTAATAAATGCAAATACAATTTAAACCAAAATAATATTATGCAAATACAAGCACGGTTAGACAACTTGCTTATTTCTTTTGGAAATTTTAATCGTATTCAGGATGAAATCGAAATACTGGACGAAGATGAACTTGGTTCCGATATACGCGAGGTTTTTGAAAATCAATATTATGACATCACACAAAGCGCTAAACAATTAATATTTGACTTTATGCAACAAAATAATCCTGTCTCGTCAGTAGCGTCACCGTTGCAACAACAATTTACCAATCAGGCATGTCAACATAGTTGCTCTACTAATGCAAATATTATAAACAACAACAATAATGTGAGGTTTCCGCCAATAGATTTGCCCAAATTTTACGGGGACTATGAAAAGTGGGGTCAATTTAGGGACATGTTTGTTTCATTGATTCATAACGATACTCAGCTTGACAACATAAAAAAGTTTTATTATCTCATAAGTAGTCTAAAGGGTGATGCGGCTAAAGTCATTGAGTCTATAGAGGTAACTAATGATAATTACGATGTTGCATGGAACTTATTAATTTCCCGGTATCAAAATAAATCGGTCATTATAAAACATCACGTGAACGCTTTGGTAGAAATGCCCTCTGTAAGCAAGGATGTTCACATTTCGTTGCGAAAATTCACTGATTCTTTAAGAAAGCATCTGAGATCACTTGAAACGCTGGGAGAGCCAGTAAAAACTTGGGACACTTTGTTATTCTGTATCATCTCTAAAAAATTAGATAATAGCACCCAACGAGAGTGGGAATCATTATTTATAACAAAGAATATAAACAACGTACAATTGAAGTTTTCAGACTTTTTAGAATTTTTAGAAAAGCGGTGCCTTCTTTTAGAAACTATGTATCATGATAAACAAGGTATTGTTGCTAAACCAACAATAAATTCTGAGCCTTATAAGAGCACCCAAAAATATCAAAAAAGGTCACCAACAGAAAATAAATATCAACATGCATTTGCTGGTAATGCGATCGGTAAACCAGCTATTTGTGGTTTTTGCCAAGAAAATCATCCCATTTATGCATGTGGAAAGTTGAAATCTCTCCCAATATCGACACGGTTCAAGGAAATAAATAATTTAAAACTATGTACAAATTGCTTACGTGATAATCATGAAACATCACAGTGTAAAGCACAAGGTTGTAAGATATGTCAGCAAATGCATAACACGATGTTACATAATCAGCAAAATGAGCAACCTAATGCCAACAATGCACAACAAAGGGCCCATTTAGGTCAAAATTTGAGAAACGACTCTTTCGGTCACGTGAGCAATTGTAGCATAGAATCAGCTGAGGAATCGACCTCGGAACTTGGACATCAAAAATTAGATAATCATCCCCTTTCCACTGAGGTAATGCAGCAAACAGTAACGAACTTTTGTGAAAATAGAATTTCTCAAATTCTCCTATCAACTGCCTTTGTGTTAGTCAGAGGCGCTGCAGGTGATTGGCATCGCTGCAGGGCCTTACTCGATAGCGGCAGCCAACCCAATTTTATCACTAGCAAAATGCAGAAAAAATTAAACATTCGTTCAACAAACATTAAAAGTCCAATCATGGGAGTAGGCAATTCTAATTTAAAAGTAGATGAAAAAATTATAACGCAAATTAAATCAATTCATAACAGTTTTAAAGCTGAGCTTACATTTTTAGTTTTAAATAAAATCACGGAAAATTTACCAATTAATTCATTCAACATAAATTCACTTAAGATACCTGAGGGAGTTATTCTAGCCGACTATGAATTTTACAAATCTGGAGAAATCGATATGCTCTTAGGAGCCAGCATTTTTTATGACCTAATTGGAACGAATCAAGTTAAGTTAGGTGCAGGAATGCCAGTTCTACAACAAACCGAATTGGGATGGGTCTTATCGGGTCCTCTATCACTGAACACGAACTTATTATACGGTTTGCAACCTCTCTGTTAATAAAACATTAGAGAAGTCTATTGAAAAATTCTGGTCAATAGAAGAGGTACCCAACTCAAGGTTAAAATCGATTGAGGAGCAGGAATGCGAAGACTTATTTGAAAAAACAACACAGCGTGATGAATACGGCCATTTTATAGTAACGTTACCAATGAAAGAAAATATAGGCAAATTGGGTCATTCTCTGGAAAACGCAGTGAAGCGGTTGCATAGCATGGAGCGAAGATTTGCAAAAAGTATCGAGTTTAAAAGGCAGTATATCGATTTTATGACCGAATATGAGGCTCTTGGTCATATGACTGAGATGAGTGCCACTGAAATCAACCAGGCTCCCATCTCATCAAATATCTTTTACTTACCACATCATGGGGTTATAAATCAATCCAGCTTGACCACGAAGTTGCGAGTCGTCTTCGACGGGTCTTGCAAAACGTCAACGGGAATATCACTCAATGACCTATTGAAAGTGGGACCAAGTATTCAAGACGATCTCTTCTCAATTCTGTTGAGGTTCAGAAAATACAATGTTGTAATAACAGCTGACATCGCCAAGATGTATAGGCAAGTCCAGGTAAATCATGAGCAAAGAGATCTACAGCGTATTGTGTGGCGCTCAAATGTAAATGACACCATCAAACATTACCGCCTCAATACAGTCACTTACGGCACAAGCTCAGCGGCGTATTTAGCTATTCGAAGTCTGCAGCAAGTGGCTGTTGAATGTCAACATAATTCACCTGAACTATCACGAATCATCGCCAATGACTTTTATGTAGATGATTTTTTATCTGGTACAAATACAGTGGATGAAGCCAGTGATTTGAAACAAAAAATATCAGATACTCTACAACAATACGGATTTGAACTTCGCAAGTGGTTGTCGAATTCGCCAGAAGTTTTTGATCCAAACAATACAAATGCAAGCAACACAGAGGCAAATTATTACGTTATAACAGAAGGTGAGGCCAAAAAGACTTTGGGTCTTATGTGGCAAGCTAACAGCGACTTATTGTCATATAAATTATCAGAAATGGAATTCCCAGAGAAAATCACGAAACGCATAATCTTATCATCAATCTCGAAGCTTTTTGATCCCCTTGGGCTTTTGTCACCAATTATAATCACTGCTAAAATTATGATGCAGTCGTTATGGGAATTAAAAATTGCTTGGGATGATGAGGTACCCGATTCAATCAAAACTATGTGGTACAACTTTCGAGAAAAATTAAACAAAATAAGCGAATTGCAAGTATCCCGACAGGTTCTTGCATCTTATCATAAATATATTGAAATTCATGGGTTTTGCGACGCATCCCAAAAGGCGTATGCTGCCTGCATTTATGCTAAATCAATCGATCATACCGGAAAGGTAATGGTTAGACTTTTATGTTCAAAGACACGCGTCTCACCATTGAAAACAATAACATTACCGCGTCTTGAGCTCTGTGGTGCACTACTGCTCAGTCAGCTTTATGAAAAGGTTCAAACTTCTTTGCAAATTGATATCAATAAGACATTTTTATGGACTGACAGTACCATCGTCTTGGCATGGATATCAATGCCTCCAAATACACTAAAGATATTCGTTGGTAACCGAGTAAGCGAAATTCAACATGCAACAAAAAATGCACAGTGGCGTCACGTGCCAACTAATTGCAACCCAGCCGACATGGCTTCACGTGGAATGAGCCCTTCCGATCTAATCAATAGTGAATTGTGGTGGAATGGACCACAATGGCTTCTCAATGATGAAAATATTTGGCCTAACATAAAAAAGGTAGTTCCTACTGATTTAGAAGCACGTAAACCTCAAGTCAGTCTAGTTTCTACTGAGGGCAATTCCCAATTATTTTCTAAGTTTTCAACTTTATTTAAACTTCAATGTATCACCGCAATTTGGATTCGATTTATTAATTATCTCCGCAAGGATCAATACAATCTATCGGGTAACTTCACAGCCAAGGAGCTTGACGAGGCTCTACTGGCCTTGGTCAGAATTGCACAAAGGGAATCTTTTCCTAATGAAATTAAGTCTCTAGAAACCTCAAAACCGCTACCTCATAACTCTAGGCTAAAAAATCTAAATCCTTTCCTTGACGATAGACACTTAATGCGAGTAGGTGGAAGATTGTTGAATTCAAATCTACCTACAGATGCAAAACATCAATTTATTCTCAGTTCTCAACATACTTTAACCAAGTTAATCGTATTGCACGAACATCATCGCCATTTACATGCGGGATGTCAACTCATTTTATCATCATCTCGACAGCGTTTTTGGATATTAAATGGAAGATCCACAATTCGAAATATCATAAATAAATGTGTCACATGTTACCGTATAAATCCACAAGCATTAGTTAGGAAAATGGCTGATCTTCCATCCGATCGTGTTATTCCGAATCGCCCATTTTCTATAGTAGGAGTAGACTTTGCTGGGCCATTCCAAATAAAGGATGGCAAACTACGCAATCGTAGCATTATTAAGGCATATCTTTGCATATTCGTGTGCTTTACTACCAAGGCGGTCCACCTCGAGGCAGTGAGCGATTTGACTACAGCATCATTTTTAAATGCATTGAAACGTTTTGTAGCGCGCCGTGGTTTGTGTAAGCGTATTTATAGCGATAACGGAACCAATTTTGTCGGCGCCAATAGCGAAATCAAAGAACTTTATTTATCTCTTGAAAAATTTGTTAACAAACGGGAGGTTATTGACTGGTTTTTACAAAATTCTATCGAATGGAAGTTTAATCCACCCTACTCACCCCACCGTGGTGGCTTATGGGAAGCCTCTGTGCGTCAAGCTAAATTTCATTTAAAAAGAATCGTAGGTAGACTCATTCTGACATTTGAGGATTTATCCACTATTTTTGCGCAGATCGAGGCAATAATGAACTCTCGACCATTGCATCCCATGTCCAGTGACCCTCATGATTTTTCCATACTTACTCCTGGACATTTCCTTATTGGTCAACCACTTTTATCCCTTCCCTATGCAGACATCACATTACTACCAGAAAATCGCCTCAAACAATACCAACTCCTACAACAAGCGGTCCAAATATTTTGGAAAAGTTGGACCAAGGACTATCTCAGTCAGCTACAACAGCGGCACCTTTGGCAGAAAGATTCTACCACCTCTTTAAAGGAAAACAGTATGGTGCTTATAATTGATGATAACTGCCCTCCGTTATATTGGAAACTGGGCAGAGTAATTGAACTTCATAGTGGCAAGGACAATGTAGTTCGAACCGCAACTGTACGCACTCAATCAGGACCTATCGTTCGTGCAGTCCAAAGGCTTTGTGTCTTACCGATATGTGACTCTTAAAATAACAAAAAAAATCAAAGACTGCTCTTTAGCTGTGTACATACGTTCTATAAATTTAGTTATTCAGTTTAATCATGTTTTGAAAGACTTTGGTCTTCCAAGGGTGGCGGCATGTTAATGCTAAAGACATCGCTCACTTGGAGCATACTAGTGACGTCATGCTAATTCATATCACCATCCAGCAACAGGTGGCATGGTAGCCCCTCCACTGAAACAAAACGTCAAGACGGACAGCGAAGCTTCAAGGGGGAGATATCGATCGAAAACAGGTACGTGGCTTGACGTGGCAAAAATAAAAAACGTAAAAATCCAATTAAAACACCGAAAATCATTTATAAAAAATATCGAAATCGATGCGAATTAACAGTGACTAAAAGACATCGTTTCGTTACGTGTTGTATACAAGATTTTTTCTACTGGCGTTTCATACTGAAAAAAAAAACATAATTTTATTCCTCGTAAATAAGAGCCGATCGCGCCAAAAAAGTTTGGCACCTGCTTTTGATTGACATCTTTCATGAGGTTTTTTTGATTGAAAATTGAAATCCTATTGAAAAAAACAACAGAAAGTTCTGTTTTGAGTAACCCAAACGTTTACTTTAGTAGTTCAAATAATTGCATTGACAACATTTATGAAAAAATAAACAAAATTCAAATATGTGTGTTTTATTTCTGAACAATGAGTGACACTTTTAGGCACTGGTGCTTAAAAGTGTCACTTTTACGCACTAGTGCTTAAAAGTGTCACTTTTACACACTAGTGCTTAAAAGAATGCCATTTAAAAACTAAAATGACAATCGAAAAGTCGCTATTATGAAACGTCAGTAGAAAAAATACCTTATGAGGTGCTATTTAAATAATTTTCTGCATTTTTAATTATTTTTCGGGACAAATCTATATATATAAAACACAGTTGTGTTGGTGTTGAGCACTTATAACTCGAGAACGGCTAGACTGATTCTAATGATTTTTGCTTTATTGGATTTGTCTTTGTCCATCCTACGATATAAATCGAAAAAATCCAAAAAAAAAAATTATCTATTTTACTTATTTATGAAAAAAACTCACTAAGCCCGCATACGGCGCCATCTCTTATAACCGATACCAAATTTACCATCACATTTTCATTGCAAACCATGTGGATTTTATTGTCACACACTTTGCACAAAAACAATTTGAGGAAAGCACTTTATTTTTAATTGTTCTTCACAGTAAAAATTTCCAAAAATAAATAGAATGACAATGTTTTAATTGTGTATTTTATTTTTTTGTTGGTTCGTTCATTCCGAAAGAGCGCGAACTGGTCTCCCTGTCATTTCTTGACGCTTGACCATTGACGTTCTGTGGCTAAGTTCCGTTTCTCCTCTTAGGCATCCCTTGACAGCCGTGTTCCGTGGCGACGGTTCGGAGTGCTCCGTCAGGCTGGGGTCGAGTGGCAGAGAGACAGGTTATGAGTCCGCCACAGCCATTTTGTATACGGCGCCATATATGATAGGTACCTAGAACGAAGCTCGCCGAGAAAATGGCTTAAAATATGTTGATAAGGTGATCTGTTGTTTTTGAGTTTTGTTAGCACTTGCCTGTTTCTTCTTCCTTATTGTAATATATTATAGGTTAGTCTGGGCCAGTGGCGTAGCGAAACGGGGGAAGGGGGGGGGGGCGATGGCCCCCCCGCTCCTACACGTGTGGCGCCCCTACCGCTCTTGAAAAACAAAAGCAAAAAATAAGAAATTATAAAATTATGCTGTTTCTTATTTATTTTATTGACCTCTTCACTCTTTATTCTTTATCGTAAGTCGGCTTTGTCAATTGTCGGCAAATGGTTCAGTTTAATCAGAGGAAATGTGATAGTTTCTGTTTTGATTATTGATGTGGTATTGGTTTATTAAACTATGCCCTATGGGTTGATGGATTGGGTGGAACTGTCATGCGTCTGGATTTTCCTGGATTTGTTCTAGAAGCCGAATAGAAAAAAGCTGAAAACGTCACTGAATTCTGCTTGAAAAAGTGCTTCTAGGAAGTTTTTACGGAAATCAGTTATTTTCATAAACAGAAAAGTTATGAAGATTTCACAGTATTGCTCAAAATCGAGAATCGCCCTCTAGCGGCTAAACGGTTGAAGATATCAAAATGCGGTTTGCACCAATCAAAATTTCAAGAAATCTGAGCCTCGGAGTGGGGGGTTCATTTTTTTGTATCTCGCTCAGAAATTGACGTTTCCTATTAAATCCATCCAAATTCGGACACCCTGTACACACAGTATTTGTGGTACCTAGGGCTTAAAATACCTAAATGTTTTTCGGCATGGCACCCGGAACCCGAAAAAAAAAATGTTTTTGAAGGATTAAAATAAACTTTTTTGGGCGTGGCACTCGAGGAAATTTTTCGCCTCCGGCGGCGCCCTCGGTTCAGGTTATGTCAGGGGCGTAGTCAACAGGGGGGGAGACGGGGGAGCCTCCCACCTGGGCGCAGCTGGCACAGGGGCGCCAAAATATATAAGTGTAAAAAAAAAAACTTAGACAAAAGGCAAGTTTCCGAGTAGGTAATTAAATACTATTTTACAACAATTATAATTCAGAGAGGATACTATTTTTATGCTAATTCAACATGCAACCGGAGGCTGCAGTGCGCCCGGAACACTCCCCGGCGGTATTGTGAACACGTCCCGCCGGCTATTGTGAACACGCCCCAGTCAAGAGTTCAATATTTCTATTGTGAACTCGCCCCAAAAGTTCCATCGAACCGGGGCGCATCTAAACATTCCGGTATAGGATTCGGCACCTAGGCATATTTCATTGGTCCGTTTGAATTCGGACCGCCAATTAATGAGGAGTGCCGAAATCCGTACTTGAATGTTGAACGGTGCTGAGCCTCAGGTCGGAATGTTACTCCGTTAGCGCGGCACAAAATCAACAAACAAACTTTATTTACTTTTTGTTACACATTTATTTTATTTCAACGATACATTTCAAAAAATCTTGGACAATAATTTGCAGTGGCGGACCCAGGGGGGGATTATAAATACCTGAAACCTGGCAAATTAGAATGGAAAATTTTGGAAATAAATAAATACCCTAATATATTTATCTTTTTTTTTGGTATCTGTGGTGCTTATTAAAATATCAATTGAAGCCAGGCAACAGCAGTTTTTGGATTTTCCTTTCTTATTATTTCCTTGATCCACTTTTTTATAAGCACTATGATGGCATACAAAAACATATCTAAAAAATGTATTTTCCAAAGTCTATTCGCATCCAAGAAGATTCTACGTCATTGAATTGACATTGAACACAAACCTGCATTTGAATCTGTTATAATTATTTTTCGCTGACTTCACATTCCAATCCGTGTATGTTATATCACTATTCTCTTCTATCCATTGCTTTATATCGTTTTTCTCCAAATTGTTGGATCGGTAAATTTGTTCACCACATTGAAAGTGTTTAAATGATCCAGGCAAACTCATCTTGCATGTTTAAGCACAAGAACACATGAAGCAACGGCAAAATAAACCGCATCCGCCGCAAAATTGTAGCTAAGAGGAACACGAAGGAGGTGGACAGCTGATTAAATATAAAAACCGCGCCAAACGCATGGCAACATTCGGACCTGATACTCAGCACTGTTTAACATTTTGACCTTAGATTCGGCACTCCACATGGCTGTTGCTAATGGACCATTCTGACCTGAGGCTCAGCACCGTTCAACATTCAAGTACGGATTTCAGCACTCCGCATCAATTGGCGGTCCGAATTCAAACGGACCAATGAGATATGCCTAGGTGCCGAATCCTATACCCGAATGTTTAGATGCAACCGGGGCAAAGGAAAATCGGTGAATTCCGGCTGGATTCGGTAATAGGAATTGGGGATCACCCCATTTGTGCTAATGTTCATTTGCTCTACCCACCCGAAGTCGCCTTCGGGCGGGAACGTCGGACGAGCCGAAGTCCGACCGGAGTATGACCCTCATCGAAACGAATGCAGTTGTTGTAGCGCAAATGAGTAGAGCGTTGCCGTTCCCTCTCCATCTGGCGGGTATTTAAAATAGAAAATAGAATTCTATTTCGATATTATTCAAGTATTGAGTCGGTGTGGTGTTTTGTTTACTTCAAAAATGGAAAATTTTAACTTTTAATATTTTATTGGTTAAATATTAATTTACTTTAACCTTCCATCGCGAGTTTTATAACATCATTAGTCACGCTGTATCACAGAGATACATAGGTATACTAAATCATTGATAAAAAAATTGAACCATCTGATGAATTTCGGTTTTACAATTTCTATGTATTGATTCGGGTACTCAACAATTAAAGATAGAATACTTTCACTGAGAAAGAGATTCCAGAAGTTGAATTCTATTTTCGCACCCGTTGCCGTTTCGCCCACAACGCCCGGCAGCTTTAGCATAATATATAGGTACAAAGCCGAGCGCACCCGGAGTTTTTTGGAAATTCCAAATTTCCAGGTAGAAGTACGACCATGTAATTTTGGAAAAGTAATGAGTATAGGGTGCCTGAGGATTACTACAAGCCATAATATTATAGGGTTTTTCCTTTTTGATTTATTTGCAAAAATAATAGGCATGTATCTCTCAGATACACGCATGACTAATGGAGGGTTAAAAATGGAAAATATTAGTTAACATGCATAGGTAGGTACATAGCAAAATGTACATGCATGAAAGAAACACAATCGTATGTGAAAACTAGTCAGTTCACATGTTGTTTTTTGATTGATATCCCAAACTTTTAACCTTTTTTTTGCTAGCTAGGTGACTGTGGTTAGGTCTATCTTACTTCAGATAATGGACTCTTTCCTTAAATATCAGAGTTCTTTTCATAGATATATTCATCTTCATGTAGATTCTAGCAATATAAAATATAATAATAAAGCTCTTCTTGATGGGTATTTCTTTTTCACCTTTTATTATTAAATAAGAACATGAAAAATATATAATTTCAAAATGTCTATTTTCAATTTCAATTGTCATTTTTATACATTTGTTACAACATGGATTCAACAATAATGATAAATTACAATAGGTAATTTTTAACAATAAATAATAAGTAGTAGGTATATGTTTTACTTGATAGTCATTAAGTATACTTCTAATTGTTTTAACTATCAAACTTCATTGAGTGTTTCACTGTTTCGAAACCATGCTTAGTTGTTAAATGCCTTCTCAACTCCTGGGTTTGTTTTAAATGACACTTGGAAATCCTCCATACATTTGAACAAAGCATCGTTAAAGGCATATTCCGGAACTGTAAAAGAAGGGATTACTCTTTCTCCAGAGAAGCTGAGAAGCAATTGTTTCTCAGACTCTAATTAAATAAACTTCAACTAATATAAAATACTATTGTGACTTCTTCCAATAAGTAATATCCTCAACATTTTTGCAATTATTACTGTTTTTCAAGTGTCTGTTGAGGTTGTATTTTGTAGAAAAAACCTTAGCACAAAATTCACAGGTAGCACTATTACTTGGTCCATTTTCCATTATTTCCTAAATCCCAAATCACAATATTAAAATAACTATTATATAGCTAATCAACTCTAGAACACCACCAGACGAACTATCGTAATATCCTTCGATGGTAATATCGTTAAAATTTGAAATACCCAAAAATATTCGCGCCAAATACTTGTTGTTGTTTGTTTTAATGGCACTGCTACTGAGGCAATTTGCCAGCACAATTTCGTGGCGACCCTGATATTGTCTGGCTCTAGGCCATATCATAGGTCCCCTATTTGTTTCACTCTTTTCTTCTATCTTCAATTTTTCTTAATATGAAAGGCACATCCAGGATTTGCCTTGATCAATCGCTGAAACCGGATATAACCTTTTTCTGTCAAAACAAACAGCGTTTTCACGAGTCTCAGACTCTGGCCGCCATTTTGCCAACGTAACCACGCGTGTAAACCTTCTGTTTATCTAGGAATCTAAGCCGGCTTAGTCAAAAAGACGCAAACAAATCCACGGATGGCGATGAATCTCGGTTTTTACTCGCGGAGGTGAGCCAAAATTTGGTCTCTACACGCCTCTAGTGCACCACCCGGTGAAGCTCTTTGAGCTCCTTAAACCAACCGCCCACACTCTGGCGAGGACAAAACGAGACTGCGCCAAATACTTTCAAATTCAAATACAACAAACAAAAAACATAACCTAAGTTCGCGAGCTCCGGAACAGCTCCGGGGCTTTACGCGCTTATTTCTTTAGAAAAGTTGCACCTGAACCTGAAGCGCCCAAGCTCGAATTAAACCATTTAAATGCGCGAAAGACAGCGCATCTGTTCCTTTCAAATCGGGGTCGACCAACACCGAGCGAGTAGCTCTAGTGTTTCAAACTCTTGAAAGGAATACAACTACTGAGAGTAGGTTGTCTAAATAACAAGGTTAAAAAGCAACGCGTGATCACTGGGTAGGCAATTTTTTTTAAAAATACGTTGTTTGGATGTTTCCGTTTCAGTTTTTTTTTTGTGATCATTATTCATGTTATTATCACTGACCGTTATTATTAAGCAGCTTTCCAGCTGTGTGCTTCAAGCACGGTGCAGAACAATGTTCTGTGTTTGAAACGCAAAAGTTAGCAGCTCTCGAAACGTAGAACGGCTGGAACACGTACATGCGCTTGAAGCATTTGCGCGCGCAAAAGCTCGATTGCGTGCTCAAAATGGTAAGCTGGAAAGCGGCTAGTTGTATTCCTTTCAAGAGTTTGAAACACTCGAGCTACTCGCTCCTGTGTTTAGTCGCCCCCGATTTGCAGGGAACAGATACGTGGTGCAACAAACACTTTTCGAAAGGAATAAGCGCGTGAAGCCCCGGAGCTGTACTGGAACTTCTAGGTGTGAAAGGAATACAACTATTATGTAGCTATTTCAAACTATTTTTAATGTCAACACTAAAATAATGCATAGTTTAGTTTTGCAATTCTAGGAGTGTTTAGTATGCGCATATTTTTACAGTAATTCAATTTAGGTATCTACCATGAATTATCCAACCGGCTGATGACCATAGCTGGGTTCGGGTGCAAGCCGAACCCAGCTCATATTATGTGCATACTGGGTGTAGTAGGTACACCCGCTAAATTGGTTTAAAGTTACGTGGCTGCGTTCAAAAACGGCTAAAGCCGAGCCAAATTTGGCATATTGCGTTCAAGTTCGGCTCCAGCGTGCCAAAAACGGTTGGCTTTACACGTTCCAAATCGGCCGCGGTAAAGTAACTTTTGGAGGCTCTTTCAACTGAGTCTAGAAATGGTTATACGAATTTTGATTGGATGAGACCAAATTCAATATGGCGTGGCAGCCAGGCAAGTTAGTTTTGAATATGGGTTTTCATGCATATTTCAATTATTTTGTTTGTTTGCAGCTTCGATTTTAATTATTCAATAAAATATTTGTTAACTAAGTACGTTAACTATTAAGTCGGGCAGAAACTAGATATTTTTTGTGTTTTTTTGGTCCGTGAATGGTCGCCACGCCATATTGAATGTCACGTGGTTTGGATTGCATATTGAGAAACGGTATTTGGCGTTCCAGCAAATTCACACCAGATTTAGCATTGCCGGTAGAAGGGGAATAGTAGGTGTTGGCATTAGCATTGCCGTCTTTGAACGCACTCCGTGGCAACCTTGTCTACCATCCTTGAAGAGACAGACTATTTTGCTTTTAAGGCCGAGTTCGGCTTTGCACTCCACGGAGCGGAACGGTATGAACATGGATATCGTGACGGTGACGTCATACGCAGAGTGCGCCCTGAATAAGTTCATAAGCCGAACACAGATCGAAAAAAATTGTCAAACCCTTGCTAGTCACTATTCTCAAAAAAAATTGTTTCATTTTGATTTTAATTTTATTATTACTAGTAAACGAGTAAGGTTCGTTTCACCCCGTTTCACCAGGGTTCATACTTGACCTTGAAACTTGAAAAAAAAGGGTTGTCTTAGATTAATTCATATGACACATTCAATTTTTTTGACAAATTAAAATGAATGACTTCTGGTTCAAGAACCGACGAACGTTTTTGACGTCAGTGATTTGTTTCAGTCAATTTTTATTTGTTAAACAAGGAAGGCAAATACTGGTGGCAAGTTTACATACCCTGGCGAAACAAACTTTAAAATCTGTTTTTTTTTTTGAAGATAAAAGTCAAACTGACATTATGTTGGCAATACAATGTAAAATTGTCAATGCTTCAAATTTTGAATGTAGAAAAGGCTTTTGTTGCCAACATAGTTACTAAATTTTTGACTTGGGGAATTCTCTTTAAAAAAAAACAGACTTTAGGTGAATTAGTAACGGACCTGAAATAAAAGTAGAAATCTAAGAAAAAAACCGGAAACGCCAACCGAATTAATTTTTTTCACAATATTCTAAGTTATAATTAGTGACAGTTTGATAACTAATTTCTCTGGTGCTCCTCCATCCAAAAGAGAGCAAGCTCAGGGCCACTCTGAGAGCTGAAACGAACAGGATCTTAATGTTTCGAGCGCGCTCGGACTGCTCGGAGTTTACCGAGTGTAAAGCCACTGTGTGTGCAGAAGCTAGTTTCTGGATAGGAAGCAAATAAGCTATCCAAGTGCTCCCAAATAGTCGAAGAAGAACAGTCATTCAGATTTTTTTCATTACCAGGAATCACCTTTTCTACATTTAAAATCGATGAAGAAACAAGCACAACCTGAATCGCAAGCATCCCATCGAGGCTTGCGGGTGACGTCACCACTATAAGAGGCTATGCTGCTAATAGTACTAACGTCACTCGCAGGCCTTGCCGACTCGAGAATTGGCGAACGTACGCCTTATAAGGAAAAGCAATCCTATAGTTTATGATTCTTGCTATGCAAGTGTTTCCAAATAGTCAAAAAAAAATTTGATCAGTAAATCATTAAACTAAATAGAGATTTTTTCTCATTATTAGGAAATGAAAATTGTTGGCTTCACGTTTAACTAGTGGTGGTTAAAAGCTAAAATTTTTCTGGACAGGACTTAGGTGCTCAAGTGCTCCTAAATAGTCAAAGAAAAACTTGAATTAGTTATATTATTTGAATTATAGATTTTTTTTTGTATTATTATAGGGAACTGGATGAACTACTGGCCTTACATTTACTTGGGGGTGTAAATATTTGCAGCGAATCTGATAACACTGATAACAGTGGCTATAATGTTGTAATAATTGGAATTAGGTGCTATCTTAGTGCTCCTGAATAGTCGAAGAAAAACTTGAACTATCTAGAACTTCAACTTTTTGGGAGCACTTAAATAGCACCAAATTCCAATACAACAACATTTTAGTCGCAGTTTTCAGATTCGCTGCAATGCAAATACATCCCCAAGTAAATGTAAAGCCAGCAATTCCTTAATGAAAAAAAAATCTGTACTTCAGTTTAATAATTAACTGATTCAAGTTTTTCTTCAAATATTGAGAAGCACTTAAATAGCACTAATTCCTATCCATAAACATTTTAGTTCTGACACACCACCAACTGAACGTGAAGCCAGTAATTTGCCAATAATGAAAAAAAAACTGTAATTCAGTTAATAATTAACAGATTCAAGTGTTTCTTTGACAATTTAGGAGCACTTAAATAGTAGGTACCTAAATTCAATCCAAAAACATTTCAGCCTTTAACGGTTTAACGGCCAATTTCATGATAGAGAATTAAAAGTTACTTTAGCTAAATAAACTTTTAGGATAGGATTTTTCTACTTCAAATGGACCTTTATATTTAAAGTTTACTTTAAGTTGATTATGAAATTGGCTGTAAGCCTCTAACACACCCCCAATAATAAGTAAACGTGAATCCAGGAATTTCCTAATATTGAAAAAAAATCTGTAATTCAGTTAATAATTAACTGATTCAATTTTTTCTTTGACTAGGTATTTACGAGAACTTTAAAAAGCATATTATCTAAATTCTGATACCAAAGAAAAATTAAAAAATATTTTTCACTACAGGGGACTGCTATATTTCATATTAACCTAGCAATCCCTTCGTTTTTTTCCATATTGGGACTGCTAGGTTTATTGACCCAATATTCTGGGAAATCAATAAATAATACAACCCCACATGATTTTAAATCTGGAGAGATACTTTGGATAGGTATATGTATTATTGACTTTACATTTATAAATAATTTTACATGTCTGTATAAACTCTACAAGGACTCTACGCTTTAATAAATAAGTATATTATATATTTCTAAAATCTTAACTCTACTGTAGTTAATAAAAATAAAGTCCACAATCATTCACTAAATACAAATACATTTTTTAATTTATTTTTATTATTATCAGCTGATTACACCAGATGTTCCGCGCGCCCGCCGCGTACACAAACCCTTCAACTACTCTTGCCCGGAGCTCCTCCTAGGTGTGAAAGGAATACAACTATTGTATTCCTTTTATACATCGAGTTACACCGAACGAGCTTCTCGGAGTCACTCCAAAACACACAATTCAGATTTTATCATTATTTTTTATTAACATTACCGTCATTTCCTAAGGTTGGGTAATATAAAACTACTTTGAGAGTTAACTTAAAGTTAACTTCTGGGATCGTATTTTCGAATATTCTGCTCGCATACGAACTTTGATACGATTTCGAATGCTCCCCATTTGATTTAAGCTGGGTTCGGCTATTCAGCGCGGAGTTGGAGTGGAGTGAACAGAGCTAATGGAGTCACCCTTAATACGGTAAAAAGCAATACCCGAACTTTTACCCGAACTTTAACCCGAACGGCTGGAGTGCGAAGGGAGTCACTCGGAGTGCACGGAGTGAGCAAGGCGAACCCACCTTTACATTGCTGTCAGTCAAATTTCGTGTACGAAATGTACTCGAATGAATTCGAAAATACGACCCCTGGAATTACATGTAATTCAAAAAGTTAACTTCAAGTTAACTGTCAAAGCAGTTTTATAATACCCGCCCTAAAAGGGCTTCTCGCACCCCACGCAAATTTGGTGCATCAGGGGTAAGGGGGATACACTATGAGCGACTCGAGTGCTTAACGCACTTTTAGAAGGAACGTTGAAGCTTTTGACATTGAGCAGCTCCGAGCCACTCAACGGGTGAAAGAAATACAGTATTCAAAGCTTGTTCCAAGAAAGACAAAGGGTGTGTTCGGATGTTCGGAGAGCACGCTATTTGCGCTATCTGAGGTGGGTTCGGCTTGCTCACTCCGTGCACTCCGAGTGACTCCATTCGCACTCCAGCCGTTCGGGTTAAGGTTCAGGTATTGCTTTTTACCTATTAGGGGTGACTCCATAAGCTCTATTCACTCCATTCCAACTCCGCGCTGAATAGCCGAACCCAGCTCTGGTACGGCTCTTTGTTCGCGGAGCAATTAATTCACTGCACTATGGAGTGCATGAGTAGAATAACGTCATTATTTTTGATGCCTACGTCATCGTTAAGGCTATGAAATGCAATTTTGAAGCAGGTAGAGCAAATTGGGCAGTTGACAGCTTGCCATTTTGCGCGATTTCAGCCTCCTTGGACAGTTTATTTTCATTTCGCCCGAGCTGTTTTTGTTGTTTAATGACTTTTGTTATTGTTTATTGATTTTTGTGGAGTTTTGTTGATTTTTTTTTGGTATGGTTAACTAATTCAACGCTCTAGAGCAGTCGCTCTAGCATCCGCGAACGACAGTAGTGGCATAAGCGCTATAGCGTTCAGCATTTGTTATAAACCATTTGGATGTTCAATGGCTGATTCGACTTTTTTTTAGTAGTAACCAGTTTCCAGTGACGAATTTTAAGGTGCTTCACTCCCGTAGCTTCATGGCGTTTTCTTGTTTTGTTTTTGTTTACTGGTACCGCACATAAAAATGTTTGGTAATTTCCAAAGAAAAAGTTGTTGCACTTTTTGATTCAAATACGTACCAGCAACGAAGTTGAATTTGATAACAAAATTAAATTTGAACGAATTCCGCAGCTTATCTACGTTGTTTCAGATATATATTTATTGTCTGAAAAATGATCTAATGCGAAGCGAGATGCGAAGTATTCTATAATTATTCATGAATAGTCCAATTTCTTCTAAATAAAAAAATAAAAGAAGCTGTTATTTTAAATAAATGATCTAGAACATCGAACTGAATTTGTATGACTTCTTCTTCATTAATTCTAGAATTCATTTCAAAAACATCAATTATTTGAATAGTTTTTAATGATGTACTAGGTACTTAACCCAGGGCCGTAGCGATATGACTATCCCTAGGGGGGGAGACTCGGAACAGCTCCGGGGCTTCACGCCCTTATTCCTTTCGAAAAGTGTTTGTTGCACCACGCATCTGTTCCCTGCAAATTGGGGGCTCCTGAACACCGGAGCGAGTAGCTCGAGTGTTTCAAACTCTTGAAAGGAATACAACTAAATGTCAAATGTATTTTTGAACCTTGACTATCTTGACATCCACGTCATACTTGAATCGTCGTCACGTCATAACATAAGGAAACGGTGACGTGTATTTATTTGAAGAAGTATTTATTTGAATAGGAAAGTAGACACACTGCACTGAAAGTGATTTTGCAACTTCTGGAAGAGAAAAACTGTTATAATTTATTTAGAATTTAATAATGGCCCTAATGACAATGATAGCCCGAGTGGCCGATGGGCTGCCCTTAGCTGCAACCATGCAAGAAGATGAACAAGTATGTAGAATTGAATTTTACCCAAGTTTTTCCTACTAGTCAAACACACTAATGTTTTTATTTGTAGACAGGTAGAAACATATTGGATTATCAAAATCAAGCAAAAATGTTGTTTCGTAAACTTTCACCACAGTCACCGCCTAGATGTACAATAGAAACTGGGCCTTATTTATTCCAGTAAGTATTGAATATTGAATCTGGTTACTATTAAAAAAAAAGTTGGGACTAGTTTCCCCGAATTAAGATGGGTTGTTCAGAATCAGAAAAAGCTTTATTATCAAAGATAGAAATATTATTGACAAAGCAGTCTTATATCTACATACTTAATCAAACAAAATAAAATTAAAAGTAAAGTATTACTAATTTACACTAAATATGTGAGTCGCATTCATAAGGTATGTAAAATTAAAAATTAAATATAAATACACAAAAATACAACTATAAACAAAATAAAATAAAATAAAACATCAACATCATTACATATAAACTAACAATCGACATTCAACTAGCTGCTTAAAACTCTTCTAAAGTGTAAAAACAATTCTCCAAAAGATAGTCTTTCACGTTTTTTCGGAATGCATTAAAATTATCAAGTTCTCTCAATTGTAAAGGTAGATTATTGAATATTTTACGGCTCTCATATATTAAGGATTTATGGCGTCCCCCAAGGCAGTACTCTTGGTCCATTACTGTTCTTGTTGTATATTAACGATATTGATTCGGTGATTCAAAATTGCTCTATACACTTATTTGCGGATGATACATTGATCTATTTTTTTTCAAAAGATCTAGTTAGCCTGATGCATGCAATAAATCTGGATCTTCAGCAAATTCAGTTGTGGTTCAATGACAATATGCTTAAGCTAAATGTTGGAAAAACGAAATTCATTATGATTGGAGGTAACAGGATCCAGCATGAATATAATCAGTATGATTTGAAGATAGAAATAGGTACTGAACATGTAGAGGTGGTACAGAAGATCAAGTATTTGGGGCTCATCATCGATAATTCTCTTAACTTTAAAGAACATATCCTGTACATCATTGACAAAATATCAAGAAATGTAAATTTTCTGTCCAGAGTGTCCTCATCATTATCAAAATGGACCAAAATAACAATATATAATACCCTGATCTTACCTCACTTTGTGTATAGTGCAACAATACTATTTACTGCCAACAAAAATGAAATGAATCGCCTGCAAAAGTTGCAAAATAGAGCTATGCGTATCATATTGAAGAAAAGAAGGGACACACGTATAGTTGACTTGCTGAATGGATTGGATTGGCTACCTGTTGAAGGGTTTGTCAAGTATCAAACAATGATCTTTATCTATAAAATAAAAAATGGAATTACACCTGACTATTTGACAAATAAATTGATCACCAGTGGGGACATTCATAACTATGCAACTAGAAATAGAGACAATTTTTATGTTGCAAAAAAGAATAAATCGCTTTCTGAGAAAGCAGTATACCATAAGGGGTTAATAATTTTTAATGCATTGCCCAATGAGATAAAGAACTTGCCAACCATTGGATTGTTTAAGGGGAGACTTAAAGAATACTTGAAGGGAGAATGATGCAAATGAAAAGAAAAAAAAAAAGAAAAATTTGTGCTGTATCTGTTAATTCAGAATTGTCCAATGATCTCCACATTGTAAGACGGTAGTATTACTAGGTGAACTAATTATTATATCTCTTGTATTGTAATATTTATAGTATCAAATTTGAGTCAAAAGATACCTTTTGTTATTACAAAAAAATCTGCCAAGTTTTTCAATAAAGGGGTTTTTGAGCTATAAATAGGAAAACAATTTTTTCTACTACCGTGCGTAAAGTACTCACTTTACGCATTATTCAGAAGACGTAAAATTTCTCTTCACGCACTAGTGCGTAAAGTAGTTCACTTCACACACTAGTAAGTAAAGTAATGTCAATGACAGATGTCAACTTGTCAAATTACTATTTTTCTGGTAATTTACTTCACGCACTAGTGCGTAAAGTGAAAATACTTTACACACTAGTGCATGAAGAATTTGTCTAAATTAATTTTTTTTCACATATTTGATTGGTAGTAGAAAAAAATTTGTATGCAATACGTGCGTAAAGCACCTTTTTTCACTCCTGTGCTTGTCGCACTCGCCTTCGGCTCGTGCTTCAAAATTCACATTCGTGAAAAAAGGTTCACTTTACACACTTATTGCATAAATAACTATTTTTCAAAACTTTGACAACTTGTATCTCAGAAATTACTGATTTCTGGACTTATGTTTATGGGAAATTTGTTTCTTAAAATATTGTACCTAAGGAATGACATCCTGGAGTTACGAACTGTACTTGGGAAACACCCTGTATATTTTTCTATGGACACTTTCTTATGGAAACACCCTTTATTTTCAGAGATAGAAAAAAATTAACCTCCCACTCTGAGGCTCAAATTTCATGAAATCTTGATTGGTGCAAAACGCATTTTGATATCTTCAACCTAACTAAAGTTCGTGTCCTATTGAAATCCAATGAACGGGTTCGTCGGTTAGGACAAAATAATAAAAGGCCTGTTAAGTCTTTGACAATGTTACGCCCAAAAGTTTAGGGCTTCATCAAGGCTAAAATATATATTAGGTACATCAAAGAAGTGCTAACAAAAAACTGAAGTTTACATACCTTGTACTTAAAAAATTATGTGGCCAGAGTTATATACAATAGTGCGAGATTTTCAGGTTGGAACATTCGATTGCACATAACAAAATCACAATACATTGATAAAATTGTGAAAAGAAGAAAAAAAAACTCAAAAATATAAAAAAATAAAATAGAAAAATTAGTAGGACAAAGTGATTACAGAGATATAAGCAAAACAATGACATGAAATGAAAATGAGATGAGGTATTAACTAAAACCTTTTTTTTTTAAAGATTATTCCCCAAGTCAAAAATTTAGTAACTATGTTGGCAACACAAGCCTTTTCTACATAAAAAATATTGAACACGACAGCAACGGACGTACCGTGTGATAGGTATCAAAATATCGTAAAATATAATTGCTATTTTGACAATTCGATACGAATTACGACTCAACTCGTAAAATAGAATCCGGCAGTAGACTTTATAAAGATAGCATCAAATTATAAATTTATCAAGTTGCAATACATGGCGCTTGAATTATTGGTATAGGTTTTATCGAGGGGGAATCCACCTACTTAATTTTGTACACCAAAAATTCTAAAATTCTGAAAAATGCTAATTTTCAGGTTATTATTGTCCCAAAAAATTCTAAAAAATTCTAAAAAATCCCAACAAATTGGGCAGGCTCTTGAGCATGCGCAATAGATAAAAACTCTAAATTATTTCTAAAAAATTCTAGTTCAATTCTAAAAAATACTGAATAATTCTAGAAATTGCTAAGAAATACTAAAAAATGCAAAAAAATACTAAAAATTCTGAAAAATTCTAAGAAATTCTAAAAATTTTATCAGTTTGTACAGGGTGATCTATTATAAATGTCGACCCCGCTTACTGTATCATTTGACGTTTTTGACAGAAGTGTCGACTGTCAAATACAAAAGTTTTATGGTCGTTTGCACCGACCCATTTTAAGGGAGGTTTAACGATAATCAACGTTTAAAGTGACATTTTTACATGTAAAAACGTCACTTTAAACGTTGATTATCGTTAAACCTTGGTTAAAATGATCGGTACAAACGGCTATTAAGAAATTATCAAAAATCTTTAACTAAGTTAGTTTTAGGCATACATCAGGGTGCGTCAAAAAAGTGCAGCAATGTGAAGTTATATTTTTTAAATGGAACACCCTGTATATTGTGCGCTTATTTCTTAGTCCCCTTACCAGTTCCAGGACCATACCAGATAATAGGATTTCAACGATATACGGTTTGATCTGTTTATCTCTCTGTTTATCTTCAATAGTTATAGGGAAAAACGCGAAAATCCCTTGCTAGTTCTCTCGTGTTATTTTTTCAAAAATAATAATAATAACTGGATTTATTATAATATTTCACCTTGTATATTAATGAATAAAATTTGAACAATAAACTGTTCATAAAAAAAATTCTCTAAAGCTTAAATGATATAATTTTTCTTTTTTCAATATCAAACCTTGAAAGGGGTTTTCATGTTTTTTCCTATAAATATCGAAGATAGACATAAAATCGTATATCGTTGAAAACAGGTTAAAAGGGACTAACAAATAAGCGCACAATATGCAGGGTGTTCCATTTAAAAGAATATAACTTCACACTGCTACACTTTTTTGACACACCCTGTACGTCTAAAACTGACTTAGTTAAAAACTTTCGACAATTTATTGAAACTTTTGTATTGGACACTTTTGACAAAAATGTCAAATGAAAAAGTTAGAAGGGGTTGACATTTATAATAGATCACCCTGTACACCAAAATTCTAAGAAGGTTTCTCGCTCGGGGGAACCCTCCTACCTAGTTTTTTACACCAAAAATTCTAAAATTCTGAAAAATGCTAATTCTCGAAAAATTCTAAAAATTCAAAAAAATTTCCAAAAATCCCAACGGATTACGCAGTGCGCAGGCTCTTGAGCATGCGCAATAGGTGAAAATTCTAAATTATTTCTAAAAAATTCTAAAAAATTCTAAACAATACTAAAAAATTCTAAATAATTCTAGAAAATACTAAAAAATGCTAAAAAATACTGATAATTCTAAAAAATTCTAAGAAATTCAAAAAATTCTATCAGTTTGTACACCAAAATTCTAAGGTGGTTTCCCCCTCGGGTTTTATAGTTAACTGCCTGGCTTTTATATTTATTGATGAACAACATTTCAAGAATTTTTCGCTTCTTTCAGTTTTCGTTTCTAATACACACTGCCAGATTGTTGAAATCGAAATGATGGTCACTCTGAAAATGATGAGTTGCCAATGCCGTTTTTTCTTTTTTATCAATGTTGATAATTTGATCATATTGGTGTTGATATAATCTTTTTGAGAGATTTTGCTTAGTCTCCCCTATTAGTCCAAGAGCTGGCAATACTAACAGGTATGTGATCGTTGCAATGGATAATTTCTACATAAAAAAATAGTTTATAGTAACCTTTAAACCAAATGGATGGGTTGCCTCGATTCTCATGGCCGTAAAGTTGTTTTATAAAAAGATATTTCAAGAACCATAAGCGCAACAAATAAGAAGTATCTTGCGGTGTAGGGGATTCTCATCATATGCGGCAAACACTTTATTGACACAATTTCATGTTTTTTTTTTGTCTAAAGACCTACAAACAGCTGTATGCATAATCCTCTTCACAGAGTCCTCTTTTAACTTTGAAAGTTTGTATTTAGCAAGCAAAATAACGCGTGCCCTCGACTTTCAATGAGGATTGCCATCAAAATCGCGACCACCCTATATATTATTTGAAAAGACATATTAAAGAATATATCTACCAATTTTCAGCTATTGCAACAATAACATTGTTCCTTCGGAAAAAGAGGGGTAGTTTACGCCCAGCCATCAAAGGGTTGCGGCCATGAGAATCGAGGCCACCCATCCATTTAGTTTAAAGGTAACTATGAGCTATTCTTTTTGAGAAAATAACAATGGCAGAGACAAATCATGGCTAACTTGATGCATTTAGGAAATACAGGACACTTTCCAAATTTTGTCCAATTTTAAAAGACTCTCTAATCTCCTTATTATTCAAGATATCCAGAAACGAAAAATACTTTCTATAGGCAGTTTTTCAAGGAGAATTAAGTGGCATGACCAATTTTTCTCCAGATACCTCCGATTTTGAAATATTGACCAAAGTTGTGTTTTTTTCAATTGGACATATTATTTTTTCATTAAATAGCTCTTTGTGAGCTGATTTCGATGATGATGAGTTTTATACCTTTACCTTCAATAGTTTTGGAGAAAAAAAATAAATTCCGTTTTTTCCATAAGAAACAATGAGTTAGAAAGAGATAGTTGAACTATGAATCGGCTAGAAATTTCTTAATTCTTAATTGTATTTTTCAGTTTAACTAATTTTTTTTAATTTTAACTATGAATCGGGGGTGATAAAAAGGCAACACATAATTTATTTAATGACATATCTCTCTCTAGCTCATTGTTTCTTATGGAAAAACGGATGGATTTTTTTTTTTTCTCCAAAACTATAGAAGGTAAAGGTATGAAACCTTATATCATTGAAATCAGCTCACAAAGAGCTATTCGATGAAAAAATAATATACGGGGTGTCCCATTTAAAAAAACACAACTTTGGTCAATATTCCAAAATCGGAGTTATCTGGAGAAAAATTGGCTATGCCACTGCATTCTCCTCAAAAAGCTGCCTATAGAAAGTATTTCTCGTTTTTGGATATCTTGAATAATAAGGAAATAAGAGAGTCTTTTAAAATTGGACAAAATTTGAAAAATGCCCTGTATTTCCTGAACGCTTCAAGTTAGCCGTGATTTATCTTCGCCATTGTTATTTTCTCAAAAAAAGAGCTCGAGAACTTGCTCCCAGATTTTTGATATCTCTGCTAGTTTTCGATATAGCCTATTAAAACATCAAAAATGGGCCACCCTGTACAATCTGTCATAATAAATACAATCCATCCTATAAACTAAGTTAGAACTATCACAGATAGCGGTTTTGTCTTTGGTTTTAGTAAATAAGTCACCTACTTCCTTGTTTGTATAATGTTATCTTGTGTTTGTAAGATTTTTGATAACTTAGTGCTTAAGCCCGGAATTAATGTAATTTTGAAAATAGTATTTTACATTATTAGCCAGGTAAAACAGTTTTTACTGGTGATTGAAGGAAATGACTAGCGAGCCGTCAGGCGAGCTTGTCACCTTCAAGAGCCAGTAAAAACTAATACCTGGCGTATGATGTACAATAATTTATTTGTTACTCATTTGTAAACAATAAATGAAAAATTAATACATAGGTAATACAATTTTAATAAATAATTCTATTGACCCTACTGACTTGTAAAAAAATTTTATTTGTCACTCATTTGTAAAACGTCATTTATCAAGTCAAAACATAAACAACGAAAATTGATTTTAACTGGCTCTACTGACTTGTAAAATTGACAGCTAAACTGTAAAAACTTTTTACAAGTCAGTAGGGTCATGGTAGGGTCAATATAGGGTTGCCACCTGTCCGGTTTTCACCCGGACTGTCCGGTTTTTCAAAGGTTTGTCCGGTGTCCGGACGCATGATGAAAATGTCCGGGAATATCTAGATAACTATATAATTAATAATAATTAATACTTAATATAAAATTATATATAAAGGCGATTGCCGAACGCCGTAGGATATACCGAACTAATTTCTGAACGTTCCGTTCCTACTTCTTGAATGACAGGTGTGTCACGAACCGTCTCCGGTTTCGACAGAAAAGAGGACTTTTTCTACCTAGGCAGAAAAGTTCGTTACTTCCCATTCAACAAACGTTATCAGCGCAATTGATAAACATAAAAAAGTAGATTATGCGCGAAACTGTAACAAATTCGGAGAAAAAATGATATATGTTTCACAAGGCAAACGATCAGATTTAATGCCTTGGCTGGTTTCCTCGCTTCGCTTTCGGCTATGGAACATTAGTCGCGGCATTAAATGTTGTACTTTTCTGCCTAATAAAACAAATAATTATATATGTATTGTGTCGTTCTCCCTGTTCACTTACAAGTGTCTCTGTTTTTTTTTTTTTTTTAATTTTAAAATAGACCGTAACTACGAGGGGTGGCGTTTGAAATTGAAAACCTTTTTCAATTTTTGTCTAAAAATTCATTTTTTCTACGAGCGTGCGGAAAAGTGTGCTTTTCCGCACGCATTTTAGTTTGGAAAGTTTCACTTTTCCGCACTAGTGCGGAAAAGTGACAGCTGTCACTTTTTAAATTATAAGCTGACACGCTTAAACAAATATCAGCATTGAGAATTATTGAACCAATAATGTTAATTATTGAATTATTTCGGTTTAAACTTAACTTTTTTTGTAAAGTTACAAACTAATGGTTACTTTATGCCTAAAAATTTCGAAAATTTCATAGTATGTATATCAAATGTACAAATTATTGTTAAAAGTTCTCGATTTTCTTGTCTTCAGAATAAGGCAAATTATTATTCAGAATTAGTTTTTTTTTTTTTATTAATAAATAAGTAAATAAGTTTTATTTTTAAAAGTAACCTATATTAAGAAAAAAATACTCTATTTGTTTTCAATACCAAGTGTTGCGAAAGAAATGTCAAATATTGGTGTTAAAATTTACATTAATGAGGTACATTCCTTCTATCTATCTCGTAGAAAAAATAGTGTTCCTAACTCGTGCGGAAAGTCTCTTTTCCTCACTTGATTGCTTGCCAAACTCCGCTACGCGTCGTTTGCACTGCAATCGCGTGCCTAAAAGTGGCACTTTTCGCACTAGTTAGGAAATATACTATTACAGAAATGAGTGTAAATTATGCTACAAAAAATAGCTATTTACCTAACAAGTGCGGAAATTCGGTGAACGGCAGCCGAGTGCGGACAAATATTTTCCGCAAGTGTTAGGTACAATATTTTTCCTACAGGCGTAAAAATGTAAAATTTTTCTTTTTTTTTTTGACATATCAGTGCGGTAAAATTTTTTCCGCACTGACAGCCGTGCGGAAAAACTTTTTCCGCAATGATATGTCAAAAAAAAAAAGTTTTACCGCACCGTGCGGGAAAACTCATCTTCCGCACGCATATCAGTGCGGAAAATCGATTTTTCCACACGGCTGTAGGAAAAAGTTAGCTTCGATTATGTACGGGTTTTCGGAAATCAAAAGGTGGCAACCCTAGGTCAATAGAATTATTTAATAAAATTGTATTAACTATCTATTAATTTTTTATTCATTGTTCACAAATGAGTAACAAATAAATTATTGTACATCATACGCCAGGTATCAGTTTTTACTGGCTCTTGAAGGTGACAAGCTCGCCTGACGGCTCGCTAGTCATTTCCTTCAATCACCAGTAAAAACTGTCTTACCTGGCTAATAATGTAAAATACTATTACAGTTTAGCTGTCAATTTTACAAGTCAGTAGAGCCAGTGACTGGTAAAAATCAATTTTCGTTGTTTATGTTTTGACTTGATAAATGACGTTTTACAAATGAGTGACAAATAAACTTATTTATTTTATTTTATTTATTTATTTATTTATTTGCACATACAATTTTCACAGGATTCATTCACTAATAACATTCAATAACAATACTTAGGTAATAGGTATTTATGAAAAGTTAATGGGTCACCTACACGTCACCTAGATGTTTGCACATCTGTATGTTTCCCTTAAATTGCAACATGCTTAAAATAGTTTATTTTCTACTTTACTATTATAGATCCATAATACCTAGGAAACGAAATACGTTAACACACCTATAACAACCTGATCCATAACGCCCGCTTTTGCGGGCGTTATGATCTATAACGCCCGCTTATAATACCTTAAGGTGTTTTTGTTGTTGTTGTTCTATTAATTTGCACTTTACCCTAGGCAGCCACTAAATGTCTGACCGAAAATAATTTTCGGTCTAGCCAGGATTCGAACCCGGTCTACCATCAATGTTTCCCATGTAGTCCAGCGCGTTAACCCACAGGACCACCACCGTTGCCTTGCCTTATGAGATGTTTATAGATATATTAATTTATTTATTTTCTACTTTACTATTATAGATCCATAATACCTAGGAAACGAAATACGTTAACACACCTATAACAACCTGATCCATAACGCCCGCTTTTGCGGGCGTTATGATCTATAACGCCCGCTTATAATACCTTAAGGTGTTTTTGTTGTTGTTGTTCTATTAATTTGCACTTTACCTTAGGCAGCCACTAAATGTCTGACCGAAAATAATTTTCGGTCTGGCCAGGATTCGAACCCGGACTACCATCAACGTTTCCCATGTAGTCCAGCGCGTTAACCCACAGGACCACCACCGTTGCCTTGCCTTATGAGATGTTTATAGATATATTAATGTATTTCGTATCTATGTACAGGTCGCAGGTACAGGTACAGGTCACAGGTACAGGTACATGTCAAAATACAAAACAATATTCTGTCACACAAGTTTAACTGATTTTGTTAATAACAAATTGATGAAAAAACATTGTGTCGAGTAGAAAATAAAGCATTGTATGCACCACGGGGATTTCAAGATTATAATGCCCTTCAGGCGAAATATATCCCTCGGGCCATAGGCCCTCGGGCTAGTTTCGCCTTCGGGCATTATAATCTACATAATCCCCTTGGTACATAAATAGCTATTCGTTTCTATGTACAGGTCGCAGGTACAGGTACAGGTCACAGGTACAGGTACATGTCAAAATACAAAACAATATTCTGTCACACAAGTTTAACTGATTTTGTTAAGTACAAATTGATGAAAAAACATTGTGTTGAGTAGAAAATAAAGCATTGTATGCACCACGGGGATTTCAAGATTATAATGCCCTTCAGGCGAAATATATCCCTCGGGCCATAGGCCCTCGGGCTAGTTTCGCCTTCGGGCATTATAATCTACATAATCCCCTTGGTACATAAATAGCTATTAATCCTTGTAAAAATAGACTCCTTTTTTACAAATATAAATTTAAATACAAATATAAATACAAGTAAATATAAATAATGCGGTCAGTAAACCAAGTGTTGTTCTATGTGTGTCTCATATCATTATTCTTAGAAATATTTTAGAATTATTTACAATAAAAGTTTTGCTCTCACTATTAAATGACTTAATTCTATTAATAGCCTTTATATTATTAGGTAGTTGATTATAAAATTTTGGGCCAAGATAATCTACAAATTTTAGATTCACAGTCTTCCTGTTAATTGGGATGGTTAGATGATTGTCCATATTGGCTCTAGTCTGATGATAGTGGTCTATAGTTCTTTTCAGTGTTTTATTTTTGTGAATGTATGCGCAAACAGAATGAATAAATAAGCATTCTATATTGCAAACATCCACGCTATACAATAATCTGGTTGGATATAATTTTTTCCTTTTGAATGTTACTTTTAAAATGTAGTTTTGAATAATTTTTAAAGGTTGCAAGTTGCTCCTGTATGTGCCACCCCATATCACCAGACCATAGCGAATCAAAGATTCGACAAGTGACTTGTAAACTATTGTAGTTAGTTTATAACCACAGAAATTCTCTCAGTACATAAAATTTTGGGATTAGACAACGAATTTTCTTTGTAAGATAATCTATGTGTTCTGTCCACTTTAAGTGTTGATCAATGATTATCCCTAGATACTTTGTCTTTGAGACTGACTGAACGGCATCCTCCCCCTCAACGCCCATCTCAATGGTTTCAAAATTTGGTCTGTTTGCGTTAGTTAATGAAAATGCTATATAATTAGTTTTAGATAAATTCAGGGACAATCTGAAAGATTCAAGCCACAATTTTACAATCCTCAAACCTCTGATCACCTTTTCTCTTGTTTCTTCCCATGTAGCACCCGAAAAAACCACAACTGTATCGTCTGCGTAAGATATTATTTTTCCATTAACATTCAATTTAAGTAACGAATTTATATAAGTTATGAATAGTATTGGTCCCAAAATTTTGCCTTGTGGTATCCCTATTTTAATTTTTAAGGCTTGGCTGAGTGTGTTATTCAACTTAAGATATTGGTCTCTGTCACATAAATAACTTTCAAATAGTTTCAATACCCTGCCTCGGACACCACACTGGGACAGCACTTCCAAAAGCTTCAGGTGTGGCACCGTATCAAAAACCTTTGCAAGGTCAAGAAAAACAGCTATTGTTTTTTTGCTTTCATTCAAATTACTAGTAACATCCGTGATTAAAGAATACATTGCGTCATATGTGCTTAAGCCCTTCGAGAATCCAAATTGATTTTCAGATAGAACGTTGTGTTTTTTAAAAAATGCAATAAGACGTTCCTTCAAACACAATTCTAAAATTTTTGCAAAGTTGTTTATTAGGCTAATAGGGCGATAGTTTTGTATTTTATTCTTTTCACCACTTTTGTATATTGGAGTAATTATGGATTCCTTAAATTGACTGGGCACTTTACCTGTTTTAAAAATTCGATTCATAATGTAAGTTAAGGGTTTTGTTATCTCCAAATGTACAAATTTTATTAGCTTTGAGCATATACCATCCTTACCTGGTGCGCTGTTATTTTTTAACGCTGATACTTGTATTATGATTTCGTTTTCTGTGATAGGGCTTAGGAATAATGACGACTGAAGGCTTTCATTTACAACAAGAGGGTTTAGTGGGGTATTTATTTTTTCTCCCATTTCCGTGCCAATGTCAGCAAAGTATTTGTTACAAGCAGGGTTGGAAAAAATCATGATTTTTTTGAAAAAATCATGATTTTTTTGAAAAAATCAAAAAATCAGATTTTTTTGATTTAAATCAGATTTTTTTAATTTTTAAGAATTAAACGGCTTTATTAATTTTTGATCAATTATTGGTAATTTAGTTTCAACAATGAATGATGCAGTAAATATAGTATACCTACTCCTAGACAAAATTATCGCACCACTGCACATTAAGCACCACAAAAGCAGTGGTACGATAATTTTGTCCATGAGTACATAATAAGAGTAGGTACTTATATAAAGTATAATAAAAATAAAAATTTATTAATGTTTATTAATAAATAAATAATTTCAACAAACAAAACAGTAGATAAACGGTAATTTCTGAAAACAAAAATAAAAAACATAAATAAAAATATTCGATAGGTAGAGGTGTACGTAAGGTACCTACCTATCTATTACCCTGCCCCTTAAACTTAGTAAAGAGAAAAAAAATATAAGTCAAAATAAAGTAAATAAGTCAAAATAAAGTAAATAATTCTTTTGTAAAAAATGAAAATAATACTACTTTTATAAAAAAAAATTATTCCGATTTTTTAATATACCAGCTTTGCGGCCTTTTAATTACCAAGTCGATTTCTCGAATCATTATGGCAGATTATAATACATATTATGTATGTTGAAAATATTCTCTCTACCCCAGCCGAGGATGGTATTGTAGTCAGAAATTTCTTAATAATTACTAAATCCTCTTTGGTTATCCCATTTATATAAGTATATGTATCAAAATAAACGAATATATTTTCAATTTCTAAAGATCGATTTAAATCATTGATTTTTTTCAAAAAAATCACTTGATTTAAATCATGATTTAAATCGTGATTTAAATCATTTGATTTAAATCATGCCAACCCTGGTTACAAGCATTAGCCATGTCTATGTTATTATCAAATTTAATATTATTTTCATCAACAAATGTGTAATTAGTTTTAGAATTTTTCCCCTTACCGTTTGTAGCGTCTGCTATTATTTTAAACATGTTTTTTATATTACTTTTATTGCTTTCAATCTTTTCTCTATAGTAGTTGTACTTCTGTTTTTTTATTAATTTATTCAATTCATTTCTGTAATGAATGTATTCTGCTTTGAGCTCATCACTGTGGTTTTTTCGTAATCTCTTCTTGAGAGAATCTCTATGTTTTATTGATGTTATTAGCCCAACTGTTATCCATTCCCTAATTTTTTTAAATTTTGAATTATTTCTTAATCGTTTGAATGTCGCTTGATCTAACAAATGTTTAAAGGTATTGAAGAAACACCGTGTTGCTTGCTCTGAATCATTTGAACCATAGACATCGGACCAATCCTGACCTAACATCATTTCCTTAAAATTAGAGTAGTCAATATGGTTGTAGTAGTCAGAGTTCGTTTGTAGTTATTTTGTCGCTTGAGTCAAGATCAATGTTAAGCATTATAGGATAGTGGTCTGTCACGTCTGCATCCATTATGAATGAGTGAAGCCTAAGGTTATTCAATTTTAGTTTTTGTCTAACAAACAAGTGATCTATACAAGAAGATGATTCTGAGGTTACTCTAGTAGGCAGATTTATATGAGAAACGAAGCCGTTCAGTCCCATCAAAGACAAGTACTCATTTACTGTAGCATTGCATTGATTTTGATTTAGGATGTTTATATTGATATCACCAGTAATTATTTCGATACTTTGAGTCAAAGTGCCTTGGAAAAACTTCTTCAAGTCATCAATAAATAAATTATCCGCTATAGGAGGTGGTTTATATATAGCCGAAATTCCAAAAGACAACTTACAATGCACAAAAGTGATTCTACTCATAGTAACGTGTGATAAGGCCAATTTTATATGGCTCACAGTTGCATTCAATATGTCACAAAAATCAATAAACCGTCATTCTTATTAAAGTCTCCACCGTTATAATATGTTGTATAACCTGGCAGGTTATATACAAGGTGGGGACTTTAACTGGAACTAATTCGCTAGAGCCTTCGGATAAGATATGTGGACAAAACGCAAAAACACGTCGATTAAGATTTTTTGCCTAAGATTTTTTCACCTAAATTTTTCTATACAGGGTGTTCCAAGAACAGCTGTACGGTTATCAACTTTATTTTTTTAAATAGTAACCCCTGTATACTATGACATTTTTGGATTCTGCGGAAAATTCTAGACATATTTTATGTACAATGTTCTATACTTATTTTCAACTGTTTTGGAAATATTGACAGTTGAAAATTGACCTTTTTGCATCTTTGACAGACTGTAAAACCTAAACGGTTGATTTTACAGCAAAACCGATCATACATTTTCATCTAAGTTTTTTGTAAACTATCATTTGACACCAAGTTTGAATTTAATCCATAATTAAAAATTCCGTCAGCCGGTCAAAGTTGAAAAAAAGTCAATTTTCAACTGTGAATATTTCCGAAACAGTTGAAGATAGGTATATGACATTAGTCATGAAATATGTCTAGAATTTTCGGCAGAATCCAGAAATGTTATAATATACAGGGACTACCATTCAAAAAAATGAAGTTGATAATCGTACAGCTGTTCTTGGAACACCCTGTATAACAAAATTAATGTGAAAAAATCTTAAGCAAAAAATCTTAACTGACGTGTTTTTGCGTTTTGTCCACATATTTTACCCGAAGGCTCTAGCGAATTAGTTCCAGTTAAAGTCCCCACCCTGTATATCAACAGACTCTTACTGAAAGCATTCACTTAAAATGATAATATCGCAATATGTTAGGTGGTAAAATTCCATGAATAGGAGTAACTGATCAAAGTTTCTATTTACACTTCTAATGTTAAGATGTAATAGTTATTTTCCTAACAAGTGCGCAAAGTGATACTTTCCCGCACGAAAAAGCAGTTAGACGAACGACGCGAAGCGGAGTTCGGATAAGCTTTGAGTGCGGGAAAGACACTTTGCGCAAGTGTTAGGAACAATATTTTTTCTATCTTAAAAAAGTAGACTTTGAATGGTTAAAATATTAGAAAAATCAATCAAATCAAAATCTTCAAAAATCGTTTAAAATCCATTGGAATTCCTCAGAATGTCTTTTAAATTAAATCCCCAAAAATCTTTTAACATCTTCTGGACTTTCTAGAATACCAGCTAGAATATTTTCATGACAGTCTCTTTAAATATCAAAAATTCTACAAATTTCTAGCAGTATAGGCTGGTCCCATTTGGACACCCATGATAAGAAACAATAGTCATCATGTTAACTAAGCGCTAATTTCAACTAAAACCTTTCATTTTGAGTATTAGTTTATTCAGAAACCATCAAAAAATTGGAAAATCAAGTATAACTATGGTTATGCGTAACAAAAATGAGTGCGCAAAGAGTTTCCGTGCGCAAAGTTCAACTTTGCGCACGCAAATGAGTGCGCAAAGTGATTACTTTGCGCACGCAAGTAGAAAAAATATTTTTCCTACGAGCGTGCGGAAAAGTTACTTTTCCTCACGATTTTTCGTTTTGAAAGTTGTACTTTTCCGCACGATTTAACTTTTCTGCACGATTTTACTTTTCCGCACGATTTTACTTTTCCGCACGATTTTACTTTTCCGCACTATGTTTTCACTTTTCCGCACGATTTTTACTTTTACTGAAAAGTGTTTGTCTAAATTTAATTTTTTACACATATTTGATTGGTAGTAGAAAAAATTTTGTATGCAATACGTGTAAAGCACCTTTTTTCACTCATGTGATTGTCGCACTCGCCTTCGGCTCGTGCGTCAAAATTCACATTCGTGAAAAAAGGTTCACTTTACACACTTGTTGCATAAATAACTATTATATTATGTGCTATTTTGTACCATCATTATAAAATCTTTGCGTATTGGAACATTTTTTTTGATAAATAAGATGGACAAAAGCACTCGTAGGAAAAATATTGTACCTAACGCTTGCGGAAAATGTCTTTTCGCACTTGTTAGGTAAATAACTATAGAACTTTGTTTTCTAATTCAATCTGTTCGGTAAGTGAAGCTGCATCAACAAAAGATCCATGCGCCCGTTCCCCTTATTGTCCAATTGAGCTAGTATTTCATCATGGGGTATTTTAAACATTATATATTATATTCTATTTTATTTTTAAGTAATTCTATATGATATTTGTAGCTTGGACAATCTGGGTCGGTTGTTGCATGTGTTACCTTGTAATTTGTATTAAATTTATTATTTGTCTGAAGACAATTATTGCACTTTTTTATATTTTTTTGACACATTTCAGACGTATGTTCCTCCGCGCAGTATTCGCAGACTATTTTCTTGGTGCACTTATTGTTTTTGTGATAAAATTCCTGACAATTGTAACATCTTGTCACTGTCAGGTCCTTATAGACAGGGCATCTGCTCCATTCAATATGAATCTTCTTACGTTCCATAAATTTGTGAAAAAGACTTGCTGAACACTCTGCCAGAATTGTTGCTGCTGAGTTCCGCTTTTTTTTACATATGTTATTCTTAGTTCATCACTCTCCAAAATCCAGTTGTTTTGTTTTCTTATACATTCTTCAATATCTTCCATTGGTTTGCTACCTTCATATCCTGGAATCATTACTTTTGGTTTCATCATCTTGGTTGTAGTTATTTCGTATCTATTTTCTAGCGCATTTTCAGCTGCTCGTTTAAGTTCTTCTACTTCTTGTTTGGTGGGACATTTCATGACTATGTTGCCATTTCCTGTCATTCTTATGTTTTTTATGCCTATATTTAATTCTGTAGGATTAATATTTTTCAAAATTTCATCCCTTGTTTTTTGTTCCTGCTGCTTCTGCTTCGGCCGAATAATTAAATCAGGGACGCATGCCCTAGTCTTCAGAGTTGGTTCCCTGACAATACCAGCATATGAAATTTCTGGAAAATGAGGTTTGATGTTCTTTACTTCTTCAAGCTGTTTTTTAAGTAAGCTTATGATTTCGTTTTTGGCTTCAATATTTTCATTTTTACTTTCAATGACATTTTGTAGCTTGGGCAGTAGAATTTCATTATTCTACTACGTAATTCTAGCCACTTGACTTCGGAAGAGGAAAGCCCTCCGCACTGCTTGCATATTTTTTCCTTACAGCCATCACAGTTGAAAATGTCCTTCGATTTTAATTCATGACATTTGTAGCACTCCATTACTCCGCTCTCCCCTACGCAATGTTTTCGATCATGGTATACACACCGTAGGCTGGCCTTGGCAACACTTTAGAATCACGGTGTTTTTTTTGCGAATTCCTGGGTGAATACGGGAGAATAATATGATGTTAGAAGTTTTGCTTTTATTTTCATGAGTAGTTAATAACTAATTAAACACACAAATCCATTTAGCGGCACTTTTATAACACTTTATACTCATATAATTTAAATAAATTCCGAGAGAAATCGACAAAAGTACACGACCGTTACCGGCGACACTGCGAACTTAACATTAGAAGATTGGCCCTGATTCAGAGATGGAACATTATTAGCATTATTTCGGTTTTTGTCATAAGAAACAATGTGTTGGAAAAGAATCTTATATCTGTGAGGAGAAACGAGAAAGGTCTCTTTCTAAGACATTGTTTCGTATGAAAAAAAAAGATTTTATTTTCAACCACATATGTAATGTTGACATTGCAGGTTTTTCAAAATCTTGAAAGTGTCACATTTCTGGACTTTGACATTTATCGGGACGGTAATGCATATGCCTGCCTAGGACGGAAAAGCATTTTCCGTCCGGGACGGCAAATGCTTTTCCGTCCCCATTTCCCTGCTCGTTCCAAATTGATAATTTTCATACAGCTCTCACATATAATAATAAAACCACATGTATTACATGGAACTAATTAAATCTATTCACTTATTTACATTAATTGTTAAATTAGCATTGTTGTTTATAATGGAAATCTTGAGACCATCCTGTTGGAATTGTGTTTCGTTTGGAACTATTATCTCTTGCGCTTGCGGATGAGTTTCCGCATGTGATGTACTTGTGGATGCACTGGACAACTGAATACCTTTGGAAGTAGAGGATAGCATCAGAGCAGTCTTACTTTTGTTCTCCAAAGATGCCTCTATGTAGCCTTCAGCAACCGTGCTCGATTTCCACCCTCCCAGTCTTTTGAGTTGCAATAGATCGGCCCCGTTGTCAACCAATAAGGTTGCGGAAGTACGACGAAAAGCATGCCCTGTAAAAGTTTCAATTTTTGGAAGCTTCAAAAAAGCAGCTATTTTATGTGGAAATTTTGAGATTGAATGATAGCCAATTGCTTGGTTATGTAATTTCCCATTTCGCCATTGAACAAATAACCTGTCATTTTTCAAATTTTTCCGCAAAGTGAGGTATTTGTGGAAAATAGCAACCCAATCTGGATCGCTTATGATAAACGATCGACTTGTGTAAGTTTTTGTGTGTGGAATTTCTATAGCGATCTTTCCTTCCAAAACGTTGACGTGCTCCATTTTCATCTTGACTAGTTCATCGCTCCTACATGCACCCGACACACCAACAATTAGCGCTACCTGAAACCAGATAAAAATAAAATGGGTAACCTAGCTATAGCATACAGAAAATCATTTTGATTTTCGCATTTTTATCTTCTTTGTATATTTTTTGAAAACCTACCTTGATGCTAATGAATTCTTCAGCTGCCTTCGTGAGGAACTCGTTAATGTTTTCTCTGGAAAAAACGCTCGACTTTTTCGGCTGAAAGCCCAGATTTTGCCGCTTCAAAAAAGCTATAAGTTTTGCGTAATTGGAGATATCAACTTTCTCTTTCAATTTAATCATGGTTTTCAACATACTGTAAGTCGACCATAAAGTCGAAGGCTTCTTTTCCTTAGATAATTCGCCAAAATACGCCAACAAAACGGTCTCCGAGGCAGTATTTCTCGTTCCTTTCTGGCTACACCATGCTTCGAATATTTGAAAAGCCTTTTCGTACCGAAATTTGCTTTTTGCTGGAAGCAAACTCTCTCCAATCCTGTCTGCTGCTTCTTTTAATTCAGGTGGGGTACAATCCATCGCTTCATCTTCACTTTCCGAAATCATTTCTTTGGGGAGAACGGGGAGAAATCTAGTGAAAATCTATTATTTCCGCAAAAATACTGAGCGAAAACTACCGTCGTTAAGGCGTTGTTGATCTTATCTATGGTTGTTGATTTTGCGGTTTCCTGTGGTTTCGTCTTTTGTTTTGGCCTTTACAGGGCCTTTGAGATCGTCAAAATTGATGACATTGACAAAAAAAGTGAAATATTTTTTTCTAAGGCCAGTTTTACACTATATGAAAATTTCGTATAACAGAATCTTTAGTTTTTGCATCAGAAAATTAAGGGTTGAAAATAAAAAAGTATACAAACCTCGACGGAAAACTTCATTTCTGTCTCGAGGTTGAGTTTATCTCGACGCTTCGCGTCTCGATAAACTATAATAACCTCTCGACCAGCAATGAAGTATTTTCCGTCTCGGATTGTAATATACTATTTTTCTACAAACGTGTTAAAAATGCAATTTTTAACACCCCCCGTAGCATTACCTAAATATGTTACTTTATCGCACGAGTGCCATAAAGTCTTTATAGCACTAGTGTTAAAAATGAAACATCAAATTTTGAGAGCGAACATCAAAAAAAGTTTGTATTTTTAGTTATTTACATTGATATTAATGGTGAAATTGGAACAACTGAGATAGCCCAATTGTCCGCCTCATCTATATTTTTCAAGGGATCGATGTAACCCTCTTTTTCTTCTGTATTTTGTTACATTTTTAGTAAAAAGCATTGCTGACTACGACAGTCTTTCAAGAAACTGACAAGACATTTCATTACCTGTAAAACAAGGTGCTGGTTGTTTGGATTTTTTGACAAATGTTAAATTCAATAATTTTATGTAGGAAAGATACTTCCAATTTATTATTCATTTAAAAATCCAATTTGTTACTGGTTATTGATTTTTATTGCCGTTTGTAGAAAAAATATTGTATGATATTTGTGTTTAAGGTATTTTTAAGGCACTTATACGAATTGCAGAATTCGCTTCGCTCATTCTGCAAACTTTCACATGCGTGCCTTAAAAATGTACTTTTAACACTTATATCATAAATAACTATTTTTTTCTCGAAAACGGTTAGGGATAAACCTATCGAACTTTATACAGTGTCCCCCATAATGTTCGCTACATGTGGGGATTGGGGATATTTTTTATTTGTAGGATATGCATTTTTTTCTTATGTGCGATCGATCCTGCATGTCCGATAACCTTACAGTACATTTTGACATTGGTCACGACGTGATCACTGTTGTGGCGGCAAATTCGAAAATTTAGATATGGAAACGCGAAAAAAATAAAAAATAGGAAATTACTTGTTTTTAGCAATGGATCTCTTATCAACTATTAGTATACATTTTTTATTATTGATATAGTCCAAGTACCTTAATATTTAATGTGTATTGGTAAAACAAACTTAAATTCTTCATTGGAATGATTCCTAGAGGATTAAATAAAAATATTCGACTAGCACATGAAACTTTTCTGTAGCAATACCCTGTATCTTGACAGTTTCTGAGATTTCCAATAACTTAATGTTGATACAACAATTGAAGAAATTCGTTATTGAGATTTTTAAATAAATATTATTTTCCAATACAGTTCTGAAACACCTTACTCAACTGTCCAGATACAGGGTATTGCTAGAGGAAAGTTCCAATGAAGCATTAAAGTTTCTTTTACCAATACACATTAAATATTGAAGTACTCGGACTATTTCAATAATAAAAACTGTATAATATTAGTTGATAAGAGATCCATGGCGAAAAACAAGTAATTTCCTGTTTTTTGTTTTTTTTCCTCCAAATTTCGCAGACAGCCCTAAAAGCTCGTTCTAATCGCTTTTTTCAAGTAACTTTTTCCGAAATTTTGCCATTTAACCCCACTTTTCGCGTTTCCATATCTAACTGTGGCAACATTGTAAGTGGTGCATGCTGAGTTTTTCCGCTGTGGTTATTTTGTAGTTTTTCTAAGTGTTAAAACTTAAATTAATTATAGGAAACAGTCTCATAAGTGTCTTGAACATATTTCAAAGTGTGGGAGTAGAAAAACATCGTGTTTTTCTTTGAAATTTAGTGTACAATCCGCTTTTCAAGGTTCATTAAGTGAACGTGTTGTGCCGCTGTTGCCAATATGCCAAAAGGTACAACGTGTAATATCTGCAAAAAGATTGTACAAGATGACCAGCAGGGCGTTTTTTGCGAATCCTGTGAAAGTTGGAAACACAGAGTCTGTGTGTCACTTTCGCAGAGGGCCTATTTTCAAATTAGCGAGTCTAAGGACCCCTGGATTTGTGATCCATGTAAGCAAGATAACAAGAGCAAAAAAACGTCTGCAGCAAAAGATTATTCTCTTGCTGATGTCATGGAAAAACTGTGTACTATGGAGAGCAAATATGATGTGCTTTTTAAGAAGTATGAGGAGCAAGAGGCGAAGAATGTTCAATTAGAAAAGGAACTGGTAACTATAAAACAACAACTTAATAAATGGGAGCAGCGAGAACTGGAAAAAAATGTAATTATTCAGGGAGTACCAACTCACGCTAATGAAAATCTAAATGAAGTTATAAAAAAATTTGCTAGAAAGCTAGATGTAAACTTGAATGGCACTTTTTCGGCTTTTCGCCTTGGCAACGATCCCAAGAAATCCTGTCCTATTAAAATCGAATTCCAGGATATTAAGGACAAAGAGTCGTTTGTAAAATCCAAAAAGAGGCTAAATCTACACACTCATGATTTAGGATTTACAGAAAACAATAGAGTATACGTGAACCATGATCTTACTAAACTCAACCTGCAGTTGTATATGGCCGCGAAAACGTTTAAGAAAGAACATAATTACAAGTATGTATGGCTGTCCCGTGGTAACGTCTTTATCAGAAAGGAGGATCAATCCAAAATCATCTTAGTGGAAAGTAAGGAACAATTGTCTGAATAGCAGTCGACAAAAAGTAAGTTAACCGTCCTATATATGAACATTCAAAGCCTTCGTAATAAGTTCGATGATGTACAATGCCTTCTAGTTCGAGAAAACTGTGATATTTTGGCTCTGTCAGAGACGTGGGTGAGTGACAATGAATCTTGTTTATATGAATTAGACAATTACAACTCAGTACATTGCTGTAGAGAAAAAAGGGGTGGGGGTGTTTCGTTTTTCATAAAGAAATCATTAAAATTCAGAATGATAGGTATATCTGAAAAAAGCTGTGAAGCAAGTTGGCTGTGTATCAAATTGGATGACTGCAATATTAAACTTAGTCTTATTTATAAGCCGCCATCATTTAATAATGGGGATTTTTTCTCTGATTTAGAGAATGTATTAGTAAAGCATTCAAAAAGACATGTCTTAATTGGCGACATAAATATTAATTTATTAGAAAATTCAAACCTAGTTACAAATTATAAAAGATTGTTAACTTTAAATAATTTTAAAATAGTCAATCACATATCAGAGGAAAATGCTACACGAGTCACCCCAAACCATAAAAGCTTAATTGATCATGTTATTTCCGATTATAACTCAAATTTAATAAATCTAATTGATGTACAGTATAACAGTTTATCAGTCGACTCATGCAACGAAGACTATAGTAACTCATTTTTGGGGGTTTTCCAGTTACCATTATGCAGCGTATATATTTACCAAAAGCTTTGACCTGGAAAAGTATAGTATGTCTAAACGAAAAGATTAGGCAACCAGAAATACTACCATAAAATATAGTAAGTCATTTTTGGCCGTAGAATACTACGAATACTATAGTATCCCGGGATACTTTACTTCACCAATTTCTCAATTTCCTCGAAAATTATAGCATGTCGAGTTGCTATAGTAATCCATGTAAATTACCGGAAGCTTCCACTTACAATAGTTTTATAACCGATTTTAAGGTTAAGTTGTCAGTGTTGTGTACATTTATTTCGTTTTAAAAATGTAATAATTATTATCATGAGTGCGAGGACAAAAAAAATATTGGAACTGTTGAAATCATCTGAGCAAATTGTCGAGAATTCTGGACAAAATGAGTTAGAATGTAACAACATACAGAGACCAGGTAGACTACATTATTATTTTATTGTTTACAGAAAATAGGCTTTATTTTAAATTATTTACTTACTTTTAGAAAGTCCTGGGTACTTGGAACCCCAGAGCTCACCCCAAGATAATCCTGGACCATCAGGTGATTTTAACTATAGTAATAATATCTTGCAGAAGCCTGGTAAGTAAGTCTTCCAGACATGAATGTTACAAACAAAATAAATTTAGTCCTTATACTAAACAAAACAACATTTTTTCAGATGCTGAAGATGCTGATTTGCAGAGAGATTACACATTTGAAGAAGATTCTGATGATTCAATTGTGGATCCCAACTATGTGGCAGAATCTGATGTACTGTCAGAGTCAGACGAAGATGAACTACCATTATCTAACATCAAAAAAAAAATGTCACAGCAAAAGCTTTCAATTCAAGCGAGAATTCAACAAACCCCTGCTGAAACAACTACCAGAAGAAAACGGAAAATGCAACCAAAAGAAAAACAATGTAGGAAACGAGTACGAAACGAAAGTGAATGGATTGACGTTAAAGCTAAAAAGGAATTAAATTCAGGACGAGAACACAGAAATAGAAAAGGGAAATTAATACCTGCACGGAAAATGAAGAATCCTTGCCCAGAGAGTTGTAGATCTAAATGCACTACAAGGGTAACTGAAGAAAAGAGAATGGAAATATTTGATTTATTTTGGAAAATAGCTAATCACACCAAGCAATGGGAATACATAGCAAAATTGGTGACTTTGGAAGATAAAAAAGTGACTAAAAGGGGTATATCAAGAAGAAATTTTAGCAGAAAATATAACTTTTTTATTGCGGGAAAAAAGGTGCAGGTATGTAAAAAAATGTTTTTAAATACGCACGGAATTTCGGAACAGTGGGTAACAACAGCACTAAGTAGAATAGAAGAGACTAGTATGGTAAAAGAAGACACTAGAGGAAAGCATGAAAACAGACCACAAAAGTTAAACGAAAACTTACGGGATAGTGTAAGAGACCACGTAAACATGTTCCCAGTGGTACCATCACACTATATACGGAAAAATTCAAATAAAATGTATTTGGAAGACGGACTTAATATTTGCAAAATGCATAGAATGTATTTAACTTATATGCAAGAAGAACATTCCGGGCAACAAGTGGCAACTATGCGACAATACCGAGAAATATTTAACACCGAATTCAACATTGGATTTTTCAAGCCCAAGAAAGATCAATGTGATCGCTGTGTGGTGTATGCCATGGCTAGTGATAACGAGAAGAAGGAGTTGGAAAGTGAATATCAACAACATATTCAAAATAAGGAAGAAGTCCGAAATCTAAAAGATAATGACAAACTACAAGCCGTAGAAGATAAAACCATTTGTGTTGCTTGCTTTGATTTACAAAAAGTTCTCATCGCCCCTGCATGTGAAATAAGTAGTTTTTACTACAAAAGCAAATTAGCCACGTACAATTTCACCATCTATGATCTGGGAAATAACAAAGGTCATTGTTATGTTTGGAACGAATCCATAGCAAGAAGAGGACCGAATGAAATATCAAGTTGTTTGCTTAATTTTATAAAAAAGCAAACTGGAAATGGGGTAAAAAAAATTGTATTTTATTCGGACAACTGTGGAGGTCAGAACAGGAACAGATTTGTCTTCAGTATGTTCGCTCACGCTTCGAAAACTATTAAGGTACAAATTTTGCATCGTTTTCTAGAAAGGGGCCACACTCAAAATGAAGGCGACAGCATGCATGCTACCATAGAAAGTGCCAAAAAACGCCAATCCAATATTTTTACTCCAGCACAATGGATCATGTTAATTAAAATGGCCAAGGTAACTGGACAACCCTATGATGTGAAGGAAATGTCCCAAAATGATTTCTACAGTTTCAGCAATATTGTTCAAACTGAAAACTGGACGAAAGATAAGAGCGGCGAAAAATTTATGATAAGTAAAGTAAAGCAAATTGAATTTTTGACCAGCCAACCAGACGTTGCTGAATTCAAATACCATTTCACGGAGGAACCGCAATCCATATGCTTAAAAAGAAGACCTCTTAGAAAAGATAACGTTATGGAAAATATCTCCATTCTTTACAGAGGACCCCTTCCAATAGAAACTAAGAAGTTAACGGGTTTGCTAGAGTTGTGTAAAAGCAAAGCCATTCCTTCCATCTACCATCCTTTCTATTATTCTTTAAAAGCAAAAGACAAGGAGACTAAAAGGAGTAATAAAAGCGCTCAGAACACTGCAAAAAGTGACGAAGAAAATGAAAATATGACCGATTCAGAATAATCATGTTTTATTTTTATAATAATTAGGAGCACAAAAGTATTTGTTTATTGTAAGCTCAATGCCTTCATTTTTTAATCTCTGTAAAACAGCTCAAAATATAGTATGTTAAACAAACAAATTTGATTTTGTCTTAGTATACTACAACGAATACTATAGTAACTCGTTAAAAAAACAAAACAAAAAAAAAATAAAAAAAATATTTGTGACTCTTCAATAAAGCCCAACTAAGTCTAGAAGTCCCAGAACAAAAAAATTGCCATATCTTGTCCGATTGAAAAAATAATAATGGACAGTTATCAAGCAAATATTTTAAACTTGTTTTTCTAAAAACTATTAATAATTAATTACTATAATCTTCGTTGCATGAGTCGAGATCATAATAGACTGGCAATCCAAATACAGGCTAGAACCAAAATTTATAAACCAAAAATTAAACAAACAATTAATTGTTTTGATAAGAAAAGGTTCATTTCTACATTTAGATATAAAATCACTAGTAATTCCATAGAAAATTTTAATGAATCAATCACTCTTATTCAAGAATCAAAAAAAATATCCGACTTTGAAAAAACGATAAGAGTAAGAGGTAACAACCAGTGGATTACACAAGACATTTTGGACCTAATGAATAAACGTGACAAAGCCTATGAGAGAATGATAAAAAATCGTGGCAACGCTGTAGCTGAGACCGAATTTAGGCATTTAAAGAATCAAGTTAACAATAAAATTAAATCAGCAAAAAATTGTCACTTTCGTACAAAGTGGAACCAGACCGGCAATAAGAAAATGCAATGGAATTTTATTAATAGTTTTTTCAATAAAAATACCAAAAATAATTATATTGATTTTTTAACAGTAGACAATAACAAAATTGAAGATCGTGTAGATATTGTAAATAATTTAAATTCTCACTTCGCGAATATTGGAGAGAATATAGTTAATGAACTGAATGAAGAAATGAACCTAACTGATAATAGTTTAGAATTTAATGAGGTATTATGTAATAACCAAATAACAAATGTTGAATTGACGAATTTCTGTGAGGTTGAGGAAATTATACAGGAACTAAAAAAAAATTCGGCACCGGGACACGATGGAATAACAACAAAAGATATAATTAGTTTAAAAAATTATATTCTAGAGATTTTAACGAAGTTAATAAATAATGTACTTGTTAGTTGCACTTTTCCGCCAGAATTAAAAATTAGTAAAATAAATCCTATATTTAAATCAGGAAAGGCGGATCTTATGAATAACTACAGACCTATCTCAGTTATTAGTATTTTTTCAAAAATTATAGAAAAAATCATTAAACGTAGGATGCTGCAATTTATTGGAAATAATATAGAAGTTGACAGGTTTCAGTATGGTTTCATCAAGGGTAGTAACACACTATCAACTACATTCGATTTTGTAAATTATGTCTCAAAAAACCTTGACCAGAAAAATGTGGTAGTTGCAATATTTGGCGATTTGAGGAAGGCTTTTGACGTAGTTTCATTGGATAAAATGCTACATAAATTGGGTTTACTGGGATTTCAGGGTAATTTTTTATTGTTAATTGAGTCATATGTGAGGGATCGTTACCAATATGTTAAACTGAACAATACTCAAAGTGAAATGTTAACAAATAGATGTGGGGTACCGCAGGGGTCAGTATTAGGACCTTTGCTTTATTCATTATATGTTTTAAATCTTAGACTAGCAAATCTCACAGCGCATTATTTTACATTTGCTGATGATACGGCCCTTATCTACACAGGAAAAGAAGAAACTCATTTGAAAAATCAAATAAACGAAGATTTAGATCGTTACCTTGAATGGTTGTATTCAAATAAATTGAAAATTAACTTAGATAAAACAAAATATTTAGTGTTTAGACAAAAAAATAAAATAGTTGGTAATATTGAGATTAAAATAAACAACGTCTCTCTTGAACAAGTTGAAAATATTAAATATTTAGGACTATTAATTGACGATCTCTTGCTCTGGAAACCCCACATTAATCACGTAATTGAAAAACTAAATGCAATGGTACCGATCTTATATAAATGTCGACAATATCTTACATATAATACAAAGATGAATTTATACAACTCATATTTTCTTTCCCATTTAAGATATCTAATTCCCATATGGGGCATATGCAGTTCGACCAATTTAAATGATATTCAAGTTCAACAAAACAAAATTTTAAAGGTTCTTTTTAATTACAATATACTAACTAACACAGAATATTTATATACACAACTAAATGTGTACAAAATGGAAATGTTACTTCAGCTTGAGCAGTGCAAACTGATGTACAAAATTATACATAAACAACAAAAATGCAACTCAGGGCTAGTTTTTCAGAATGAAATACATACTTACGGCACAAGATCAGAAAACAATGTTTATATTGGTAATAGCAGAATAAATATTGGTCTTCACTCCCCCATGCATTCTGCATCTAGGAGTTATAATAATTTACCTATTAATTTAAAAGAGTTACAAAACTTTAGTCAATTTCATAGGAAACTCAAAATGCACTTAGGTACTGATATAACTTAATAATAAAATTTATTTTCATAGAAATATTTAAAAAAAAAAAAAAAATGTTTGTTAACTTTAGTTAGATTTAGCATCACCATTTTGTTATTAATATTATATTCTTGAGAACAGTGTTTTAAACACTGATTTATGATTGTGTGTAATATGAATGTACTATAAAAAAAATTTGTGAATAAATGGTTTAAAAAAAAAAAAAATTCGAAATTGCCGCCACAAAAGTGATCACGTGACTAGTGTTGTAACTGATGGAACGTTCCCGTTTATTCTCGAAGAACGTTCGCGAACGTTCAAGGCTTAGTGGGAACGTTCCTTCTCAAAAGCACGAATCAGCATGAACGAGAATGTTCCTTAATAAAAATTAGCACATTAAATAACATTTATTTTCCGAAACTGGGGTCTGGGGATCGAGAAAAATTCCCGAAAGTCGACCAGCAGTGTTAGGTATCAGGGATTCACACGCCAGTTTTTGTCGTCCACTCCCGCTTGCCGGTTTTTCATTTAGTATTCATTTTTAAGCTTGTAAATAGGTCTGTTCGCATAGAAATCAAACCAGTCAAAGCGAATTTCATTGGTTGAAAACAGTCAGAAATAATCAGAATACTAGTTTCAACCAATGAAATTCACTTTGGCTAGTTTGCAATTTCTCTGCGAACACACCTATTAGTATAGTGTTTACTTTTTATTGAAAATGTCTAAGAAAAAGTGTAATATTTTCAAGTTTTTTGTGTTATAATCGATAGCATCCACAAGTTCGTCATCTCCTATAGAAACACTTTATGCATAGTATAGATCTACCAAATATAGGCAGATATTTTTTTCATTTTATATTATACTTATGCCATTACTGTTTTTCTTTCATGCTCATTATTCTCGATCATTCTCGTTCGTGCTCGGATAATGTTCTCCAAAAATAAATTCTCGAGCATTTTACAACACTACACGTGACCAATGTCAAAATGTACTTTTAGGTAATCGGACGTGCAGGATCGATCGCACATAAGAGAAAATTCCATATCCTACAAATAAAAGATTTTTCCATATGTAGCGAACATTATGGTGGACACGGTATCATTTAAATAAGCAAAAGCAGAGCTTTCCAATAAGCTATTATGATACCGGGTGTTTTTCAAAACCCGCTCACCCCTATAACTTTTTTATTTTTACAGATAAACAAATGAAATTTGGTGTGTTCATTAATGATCCGAATGTGCATTATTTGACGTATTCAATGATTTATTATCACTTCCGGTTTGACCGGAAGTAACCCCAACTTTCTTACTTTAAATGAGACGTCAGGTATATTTTTCCTTATTTCAAAAGAAAACTACATTATGTCCATTATGAGTTCAATGATACCTCATTTGTCACTTTTTGACATTTTATCTCCAATTATGTAAATTTTTACTTTATAATCTAGAGCACCATGAACTAGTTAAAATGCTTCATTTTGCTCCAGGGGACCTGGAAAAATTTGTTCTAATCTCATTTTGTATTTTATGTCCTCCACAGAATCATTCAAAAATAGTAGAAGCCTATTTTTAAAATTATGTCAATTTTTTCGAATGGAAAGGGTGTGTGTGGCTCATTAGCATATTTCGAAAGAGCATTTTCCAACGAACAATAATTCAATACCACACAATCGCTAGTTTATTCAAACATTGACCTTAAATTTTCCTGGAATAGTTGCTAGAACATTTCTTGATTTGATCTAATGTCAAAAAGTGACAAATGAGGTGTCATTGTACTCGTAATGTAATTTTCTATCGAAATAAGGGAAAATATGCATGGCGTCTTATTTAAAATAAGAGAGTTGGGGTCACTTCCGGTCAAACCGGAAGTGATAATAAATAATTGAATATGTCAAGTAATGCACATTCGGGTCATTAATGGTGGATTGCACAAAAAGAATTACTCCTCATTCTTAGCACGTACTTAGCTAAGCATGATCTTAAAATTTAAATTTGCATTGGTCACTTTGACTTGCACCAACCCTACGTAAAGGAAACTTAGCTAAGGTTAGTTTGAATTCCGAACTAGCTGGCAACACCGCAGGATGTACGCATTTCGATTTAAATACAAATATACGTCATAGTTGATATTCGTGTGAGAGATAGAGATGAAAAATGTTTATGATTTCTTGAGAGAAACCATAGAAACCAAACAATACGAATCAACAACGAATCGACAAATACAAACTACAAACATAACCAAGTTTTGTCCACCCAAATTAACCTTGAACCACGAATTCGCCGCTCTTTCGCATTTGTAACGGTGGATTGCACAAAAAAATTACTCCTCATTCTTAGCACGTACTTAGCTAAGCATGATCTTAAAATTTAAGTTTGCATTGATCGCTTTGACTTGCACCAACCCTACGTAAAGAAAACTTAGCTGAGGTTAGTTTGAATTCCGAACTAGCTGGCAACACCGCAGGATGTACGCATTTCGATTTAAATACAGAATATACGTCATAGTTGTTATTCGTGTGAGAGATAAAGATGAAAAATGTTTATGATTTCTTGCCGAAAGCCGAAAGTTTAAGGTATATAACATAAAGGTAACATTTGTATGTAGAGCTTGAATGATACCCATATTAAACGCATTTAACTTTTACAGAGTGTAGAGGTGGTCACAACATAACATGGCAAACCAAAAGGACGAGAAGAAGGGTCGAGCACCCAATTTCACAGTTCGGGAAAAAGAAATTCTGATTGATTTGGTTTCTGCCCAAAAATTAATAATTGAAAATTAAAAAACTGACAGTATTACTTGCGATCGAAAGAAACAAGCTTGGAACAAAATTAGTCAAGACTTTAACACGCTAGCACCTGCTATTTTCCCCAGAAATGTTGAATAATATATGTTTAAATATCTCAATAAATATCATTTTTATGAAATCACTACGACAAATAATTGACATTTGCATTTGACAAAAAAAAAAAACAATTATTTCTACCTAAGAACGTGTTAAGGTCCCAACAGTGGTGCCTTAAAATTAGGAATTCCTAAACCCATCTTAGGTGAGTTTTCTGAATGGTGCAACCGAATTTTCCTTGCTTAACTTTCAGAATAACTTAAGAATGACTTAAGAATGACTTAAGAATGACTTAAGACGTTCTAAAACGAACTGTGCAATCCACCATAAGTAGGTGATCTGTGGTATTATGCCCAGGCAAACTTAAAGTTTTTTAATTTGTATTTAATAATATTTAATAATAATTTAATACAAACTGCCTTTATTTTATACAAAACACAAAACCTAATTTAAACAAGTTTTAAAAATACATATAAGTACTTAGGGATCCTAATTTAAATTTTGAAAATATTGTACCATTTCATTTCTGAAGGCTCTTGCTCCTACATCATCAATACCCATGTTTGGTGGATTGGGTATCCTTTGCATTTCTATTAAATAATTTTATTTGTCACTCATTTGTAAAACGTCACTTATCAAGTCAAAACATAACCAGCGAAAATTGATTTTTACGAGCTACTGGCTCTACTGACTTGTAAAATTGACAGCTAAACTGTAAAAACTTTTTACAAGTCAGTAGAATTATTTATTTTTGAAAAATCGGTTTTATCACAAGAATAATTGCTTGTAGGTACCTTCTGGGAGACTTTTCTGGTGATAAACTGTTGGCTACGACTGCAGCTTCATTAATAATATCTTGTAATAAATTCATTTCTGGAAAAAAATTGCAAAATGGAAATCTGTCAAAAAACCTATTTATAACTAGAAACAACGTCTTAACAACGTATCATTCTCATAGTTATACCAACTACCAAAACTTCTGTGAGAAAAAATCAAGGAAAAACATATAAATTTCAAATTTTTGTTATGTATTGATTTTTTATTTGTCCCTATATCTTTTACAAATGAGTAACAAATAAATTATTGTACATTATACGCCAGGTAGCAGTTTTTACTGGCTCTTGAAGGTGACAAGCTCGCCTGGCGGCTCGCTAGTCATTTCCTTCAATCGCCAGTAAAAACTGTTTTACCTGGCTAATAATGTAAAATACTATAAATTATCTCCATCCAGCTTTACAGGGGGTAATTTTTCCCTATTAATAATTGCAACATTATGGAGAAAAGCTGTGGCTACTCTGGTTGATAACGACGTTTGTAGCTTTGATCTTAACCCATATGCCATTGCAGGAAATCATCATCAAATAATTCCATATTTAAACACAGATTTGAAACTTAGATTTTAAGAAACAAAATAATATAGGTATAAATATCTCGATAAATATAATTTTTATGAAATCACTACGACAAATAATTGACATTTGCATTTGACAAAAAAAAAACAATTATTTCTACATGATTTCTACCTAAGAACGTGTTAAGGTCCCAACAGTGGTGCCTTAAAGTTAGGAATTCCTAGACCCATCTCAGGTGAGTTTTCTGACTGGTGCAACTGAATTTTCCTTGCTTAATTTTCAGAATAACTTAAGAATGACAAGACGTTCTAAAACGAACTGTGCAATTCACCATAAGGAACATACCAAATTTCATTTCTTAATTTGTAAAAATGAAAAAGTTATAGTGGTGAGCGGGTTTTGAAAAACAGTACGGTATAGGGTGTCCTATTGAATAAAATTAGATTGTGGTCAATATCTCGAAATAGAAAAAAAACTTAGAACCTCACTGAATTCTGCTTAAAAAAGTGCTTCTATTATTATGCAATTATTTTCAAACACAAAAAAGTTGTGAAGGTTTCACAGTATTGCCCAAAATCGAGAATCGCCTCTAGCGGCTAAACGGTTGAAGATATCATAATCCAGTTTGCACCAATAAAGATTTCATTAAACATGAGCCTCAGAGTGGGGGGTTCATTTTTTCTATGTCTAAAAATAAAGGGTGTTTCCATAAGAAAGTGTTCAATTTGTACCACCCTGTACGGGTGTTTCGAATTCGAGCTACATCATTGGGATCTCGGAAATGGTGAGAGACACGGGGTTGGTTAAATTGGTGCAAAGCTGCATAATTTGATGCTTAACAAAATGCCGCTTTGAAACTTAGGATATTCCGAATACTTCTGGAATATCTGGAAAAAACCGAAATTTTGCAGAATAATTTTTATCTGCAAGCATTTGGTTATTACGTTTTTACATAACCATTTTTCTAGTATTTGAGTTATGTCATGAAACTCGTAACAGTGGTGTTATGGACTAGGTTATGAATTCATAACAAAACTAGTGGTATTATGGACTAGGTTATGAATATACATATAACCATAGAATAATATACGTTGAATAGAAGCGTAAAGTTTACGGAGTGTTTTTTACCCATAGGCGGCGCTGCTCTCCGAATTTATTTCGAATTTTTTTCGCTTTCCGTGGAGATATTGAGAGCAACGTTGCCATATTATTACGGCCGATACCGCGCCCAATGCACGATAACTGATAAAAGTACGTATTCACTTATTAGGATTCAGAAAGATAAACAAGTCTCTCGAAATAATAAACAATACCTATTGGAAAAATAGGTATTTCTTCAACTTCCGTGCATTAATTATATTCATTTTATTTGGATTGAAAACTAAAGTTCACACAAATCGGAATAAGCGGGTTTAGGTTTTTTATTTAGATCAAGGAAATTATTTTATGCAAATTTTACGGAAAAATTTTGATATTCAAATTTTTATAAATTCATTCTACTATCTACTTCGTAGACTGAAAAAGCGGCAAAAATGTTCCAATTTTTTTTTTCAAGGTATAACTATAAGTACATGAAACCTTTGCAAAATGATGGTCCGTGGCTATCTGAAATGGCCAATTACAAAATTTTTTATTACACCATTTTCAATTCCAAGCGGCAGCAAATGACATTTTAATAACCTAAATTGTCAACAAATACCAGCCTTCCTATAGGTTGAAACGCCTTACCTCGACTAGTGCGCATGCACGGAGGACATTTGATAGGTTGTAATGAAAATGACCAGTTTGTCACTTACTGCCTCTTGGATTTGGAAATGGTGTAGTTCCAACAATTTTTATATCGAAAAATGTCAGATTTGTCAAAATTCGGTTTTCATACTTTTTCACACATACCTTGCGATATAATTCCATTATTTTTTTTTCTATTCTGAAGAGAATACGTTAACGAAAAGCAGTAAGATAATTTTGTTTTTTTGAAAAACTTCCTTTATTCGTGAAACTAGGTAAAACTTTATCTGCGATTCAAGATATCGTCACTTGAAGTTTTAAGTGTTTTGCCGGCCGTGCGATTAGGTACTTTTTATGTCTTTGCTTGAAAAAAGGAAACAGGAAGGAACAGCGCCTAGTGCGAAAACGAAACGAAAATTAACCCGAACTAACCCAAACTAACCAAAAATAACCCATGTTATCGAAAACTAACCGAAACTAACTCAAATCTACCAAAAAAGTTCTGGGGCCTTTGAATAGACACAATGATTAATTTAAACTCTTAATAATGGTAATTCTTCATTCGTTATCGCATTTCGCATTGAAACATGTGCCAACAACTAACAATAACTGCCAATTTCCAACTAAATTTATTTAGAGAATATTTTCACGAACGTCAGGCAGGCTCTATAAACTGCCAACGTTAGTCCACTTCAATCATAATTTGCCTACCTGTGCTCGAACGAACACGAATGCAGCCGAAGGTCCTATTAGACTATCCAAAACACGTGACACAAATATGGCCGACAAGAGGCACACAAACATTTGACACAAACACAAACCATAACGTCATTAGGTTATGTCATTAATGATCATAATCAAATACTCATTTCCTATTGTGTGCGTTTGAATTTTTGGCCGTTTCTACCCAATTACTGAATCCCTATTGTTTGGGCAAGAATGCTCTACCTACATTTCACTTGGACACCCAGGACCTACCCTTAAAATGTGAAAATATTTATTTGTTGCAACTCCACCATCCAGTGTTGTGCTTTGATTTTTATTGTTTTTTCACAAGTTTGATCTAGATTTGATTGAAGAACGATTTTGCTGAAGGTAAATGCTCTGCATTCATTTCATTGTGAAAATATTGAAATTTTTAACCATGCATTTCCGTTAGTCAAGTTAAAATCGAAAAAGAAAAAGCCTTGTATCACAAAAGGTTTAATTAAGAATTGCTTCTAGAAAATTTAGGTGTCTTCATTCCTTAAGAAAGTTTGCTCTTGATATTGATAATAGGTATATTTTTTTTACTACTCACCTGAGAAATCGTCATTATTCAATCTATTTTTCTGGGAAAAAATTGAATTTCTCTCCCTAGGTGAATAATGAAAATAATGAAAAAATACCTAGGTCAATAATGAAAATGACGTCATCACGCAAGGATATTGTCATGTTTCTATTGGTTCAATTTCAATTTCAGACGTCAATTTAAAAAAAAAATACAGGTTTCTGTAGGTACACAGGAAGTTATCATAAGCTGTTGATAGAGGGCAGCACTTTCAAGAGGACGTTCAAAAAAATAATTGGAGCATGGATTTTAAACAAATTTTCTATTTTCTACTAACAGTAGTAAAAAAAATTCTATATATTCCTCGGTAGAGAAAGTCATTATATACCTTACGCATTATAAACCTCGGCGCTACGCGCCTCGGTTTATAAAAGCGCTCGGTATATAATGACCAACTTCCCTACCTTGGTATATAATATACTATTTTATGACCTTCTTTAAATAATGGATACAGGAGCATCTACAGAAAGACGATAAAACAGGCAAGGAAGATTTATTACAATGAAAGGTTGGCATCCGCATCCAATAAACAAAAAGAGTAACGACCTACGCGAAAAAAAAAAAAGAAATATACATATGTGCGTCCAATTTGAAAGCAGATAATATTAATTCCCCGATTAATTCATACTACTGTACGATTGCTCAGAAACCGAGTAGGTATCAAAAATAGAAAATCTTCTGGATGGGACGATATCTCAGTTAGGCTGTTGATGTGTTGGCGGATTCCATTATTAATTCTTTTCTTACCGGAAGTTTTCCCTAATTTTTTAAGCAATCTTGGGTAGTACCTTTGTTTAATAGGGGGGTGATAACAATTTACCATCTTATTACCGGCCAATATCCTTACTGCCAACTTTGACTAAAATTGTAGAGTGGCTAATTAAGGTGGATGGTGAGCTTCCTTCATAGACATAAATTGCTTTCTCTGTCTCTGTTTCAGCAGTCAAAAAACACTGATTATACCATATTTCATCTCTTGGATGAGCTGTATTAGAAGATAAATGACGAAGAAGTGGCCGCGGTAGTTTTTTGTGACCTGAAAAAAGCTTTCGATTGTGTCTGTCATGAAGTACTGTTTCTAGGGGTTCAGTACTTCAGAGGGGTTGGATATCACTGCAGAAGTGACCTAGGGATTTGCTCTATTTCTAACATTAATAAAAATACGAGTAAAAAGAACGAGTATCAAAACACAAATGAACAATGAGCACTATTTTTTTTAAAAAAATTCATGACACATTGAATGACACATATACGTAAATTTAGAAAAAAAAACTTTTTAAAAACAAGCTTTTATAAAATGGACTAAAAAGCATAAAATAATGTTTTGAGTGTTCTGATATCATAATAATAAAAGCGATGGGCGTATTAAAGGAAATTTACCCGTTTTTGTTTTAGCCTTGTTATTTCGAAGTTTAGTGAAAATCCAAACTCATTATATTATAGCAGAGAAACAGAGACAATTTAACCCAACCCAACCAAACCCTGCTCAAGCTACCCTTACATTTTTCTGATATGGATGGACATTATTACGCCTGCTTCATATTAGGCAGATCATCCGCAGTGTGTCGATTTATTTTGTCACATTGAAAAAGAAGAGTCGGCCCATCATCGGTTGTGGACGATCCACCAAATGCGCATGGAAAGGCATTTACCTAATATTTAATACGCCCATCGCTTTTATTATTATGATATCAGAACACTGAAAATAGTATATTATATACCTAGGTAGAGAAGTTGGTCCTTATATACCGAGCGCTTTTATAAACCGAGGCGCTCGCGCCGAGGTTTATAATGAGTGAGGTATATAATGACTTTCTCTACCGAGGAATATATAGAATTTTTTTTACTACTGCTAGTAGAAAATGAAAAATTTGTTTAAAATCTGTGCTCCAATTATTTTTTTTGAACGCCCTCTTGAAAGTGCTGCCCTCTATCAACAGCTTATGATAACTTCCTATGTACCTACAGAAACCTGTATTTTTTTTCAAATTGACGTATGGAAATGAAATTGAACCAATAGAAACATGACAATATCCTTGCGTCATGACGTCATTTTCATTATTAACCTAGGTATTTTTTCATTATTTTCATTATTCACCTAGGGAGAGAAATTCAATTTTTTCCTAGAAAAATAGATTGAATAATGACAATTTCTCAGGTTAGTAGTAAAAAAAATTATTTTATGCTTTTTAGTCCATTTTATAAAAGCTTGTTTTCAAAAAGTTTTTTTTTCTAAATTTATTTTTTAATTTTTAGATTTGTCTAAGTCTATGCATTTCAGCTAGCGCATCGATATTGCAGGGAGTCTTTCCTGTCAATTTTGAAATATCTAAGTCTTCGATGAGAAGGCCGTCCAATGATTTGATACGGCTCAAGGCGACATAAGCTTGACCAGGAGCAAAAAGCTTAGGTCCCAAGTAAATCACAGCATAGTCAGCAGTACTACCCTGCATTTTATGAACAGTATAGATGCCCAGCATAAGACTATAGGTAACATTCTTCGCTCGGCTGTGCCATAGCTATATTTGGCAGGAAATTGCACAGATTTCGGCTGAATCATATGAATGCCGTCATTACCAAAGTCTATTTTCACTGAAGGTATATCATTGTCGTAAATCTGTGCTCGCCGAAAGCATGGCCAGATGATTTTAGTTATGTTTCCAATAGCCCCGTTCACTAAACCTTTTTTTACATCTATGTTGGACCGCAACATAACTTTGGCCATTTGGCGTCCATTTTGAATCCGCCATATTGAATTTTTGTAATCTGATCAAAAATTCGTAATCCTCATCCTCAAAAACCCCCAGATACCAATTTTGGTGGAAATCCAACAAACTAAAATTTTACCCCCTCTCCGCCCTCCAAGTTAGGGGTGAGGTAGGCAGTCATTGATACCACATTATTGGATTGTCATCGGAACTATAACGGTATGCGAAATTTGAAGTCAATCGGATATGTGGAAGTCAGTAGAAAGTAATTAGAAAAACTTGACATTAAATCGTCCATTTTGAATCCGCCATATTGAATTTTTGTAATCTGATCAAAAATTCGTAATTCTCATCCTCAAAAACCCCCAGATACCAATTTTGGTTGAAATCGGACAAACTAAAGTTTTACCCCCTCTCCACCCCCCACGTTAGGGGGGTGGTAGGTACCCGATGAAACCATATTATTGTATTGTCATCGGAACTAAGACGCTATGCGAAATTTGAAGTCAATCCGATGTTTGGAAGTTCTTCAAAAATGAGTTGCAAGATTTGATTACATACATACATACATACATACATACATACATACAGGTGAGGTTAAATAAAAGCTTGTAAAATAGTAGATTATACCACGAGTCAATAATGATAGCTATTATTCCCGAGGATTATTACGAACTGAGCCGCGTTAGCGGCGAGGGAGTAACATTCCGAGGGAATAATAGCCATTATTGCGAGTAGTATACTCTACTTTATTTACGACAAATTAATTTATTTGAGATTTTCAATGAACAAATTTCATCCGTCTCATAATTTTCAATACAAATCCACAAGCACTACACGTTTGACACTGACACTTTTGTGGAATAATGACCATTAATCCCGCTACTCGTCATTAATCCCTGGAGGAATAACATATGTCATTATACTGCCAAAATCACAAATATAATACGCACATTATACATTAGTCGTAAATAAAAGGGTTTGTGTGCCTCTTGGCGGCCATTTTAATTCAAGTTTGACAGCATCTTGGATAGTTCAATTACGTTGGCAGAAAATGAATATGCCTCCGGGTAGCATATTCATTTTTTGCCAACGTAATAGGACCTTCGGCTGCATTCGTGTTCGTTCGAGCACAGCCTAGGCGAATTATGATTGAAGTGGACTAACGTTGGCAGTTTAGAGCCTGCCTGGCGTTCGGGAAAATATTCTCTAAATAAATTAAGTTGGAAAGTGGCAATTATTGTTGAAGAAATACCTTTATTAAAAGTTTAAAAATTAATCATTGTGTCTATTCAAAGGCCCTAGAACTTTTTTGGTAGATTTGAGTTAGTTTCGGTTGGTTTGCGTTAGTATTGGTTTTTTTTTGGCCGCACTAGGCGTTGGTCCTTTCTATTTCCTGTTTTCAAGCAAAGAAATGAGAAGTACCTAATTTAAATTAACCCAAAATGACCCGTGCTGGAAATGCGACCCATCTCTGTTTCTGAAGCTGATCAAATAGCGAGAAAATAGCGCGTATAAAAAATAGAGCGCATGTATGTATTATTAAATTTTGAATAAATAGGTATTATGAGTTAATGAAGTTGGTTTCTCTGACGGTGTGCGACAGAAACACAGTTCAGCTGAACATTTATTTTACAACAAGAAGAGAAAAAAAGATCTTTTTTCTACTACCGTGGGTAAAGTACTCACTTTACGCACTATTCAGAAGACGTAAAATTTCACTTCACGCACTAGTGCGTAAAGTTATTCACTTCACACACTAGTGCGTAAAGTAATGTCAGTGACAGATGTCAACACTGTCAATTTGGCATTTTTCTGGTAAATTACTTCACGCACTAGTGCGTAAAGTTAAAATTCTTCACGCACTAGTGCATAAAGTATTTGTCTAAATTTATTTTTTTACACATATTTGATTGGTAGTAGAAAAAATTTTGTATGCAATACGTGCGTAAAGCACCTTTTTTCACTCATGTGATTGTCGCACTCGCCTTCGGCTCGAGCGTCAAAATTCACATTCGTGAAAAGAGGTTCACTTTACACACTTGTTGCATAAATAACTATTGTATTTTGAACTTTTCATATTTTCGATATTTTGCATTTTCGAGATTTCTCAATTTTCACCTTTTGCATTTTCTTATTTAATTTTTTTTAGCTCACACTCTATAAAATAATTAGTTTCCATCGGGTACCTAGTTCCAAAGACATCGGTAGTTCTATCTACCACAATATTATGCCATTCATTGTTTTCATGTAAATAAAATTCTTATCTTTTATCTTCCCTTCCTTTGAATGAAAAACATATATCGGACTTAATTATCAATAAAATGCTTGTAACATACAGTCACATGAAGTGCCAACGTCTGGTTGCGATGCTCATATTCTGCCAACGCTTCATGGCGCAGGGCACGAATCTAGCCGAATATCAGTTGCGTTGGCAAAAAATGAATATGCCTCCGGGTAGCTTCGCAATACTTCGCGGCGCGACGCAATGGACCTGACGTTTTTCAAGCTAACCTCAATAATCAATCAATTTTGCTGAAAATTATTACAAAAACTGTTTATTATACAATGGTTCAAATGTGTTGTGTGAGATCTTGTCAGAGTAAGGCGAACAAGAAGTCAAACCTTTCTTTTCACAAGTTCCCAAGCAATCAAATTAAAAAAAAAAATGGTCACATGCTTTCAACTTGACTGAAGACGATTTAAGTTGTCACAGAGGTTTGAGGGTTCGTAAAATAACGATTTCTATATCAAATACAATAATGGCCATTTCCACCAAACTATAACAAAGCTTTGCTTAACTGTGAAGCCCTTAAAAGTTAAATGACACTCAAATATAATTTCGTTCCACCATAGTTTTTAAGTGCAAGCTTAGCTAAGTGTCGTACAGCTTTGACAACATTGCATTTCAGGTGAAAAATTTGCGTAGTTTTCGTTTTTACACCAGTCGTGTCAATGTTATCTGTCATTCGACGCTTGCCGCTAATTTCCATGCGTTTTTATTCTCATCAAAGGACCCCGCAATATTTAAATGGAAATTGGTTACCCGTGATATTTGGATGAAATTTAAATATGTTATTGGGGATGGCGTAAGCAACATTTTTTACCATGGGCGCAACCTTGTAGGTATATATGACAGGTGAGGCGTGGTTAGCTGTCAAATATTGGAATCTTGAATCCAGAAGCAGAGTAACTATGGCAGATTTTGATGAACAAAAAATCTATTTCTACTAAGTCGACCAAGTTAAGTCGAAAAATGTCAACCATTTTAACACCTGTCAAAATCCTGCCAAACGGCAGCACTCATCTCCTCCAGTTTTCAATATTTTATGTTGTCATTTGACATTTTTAACTTATATGTAAATTCTAAATTCAAAAATTGAAAAAAAAAAAAATGACAGAACTGTCAAAACCTGTCATTTGTTTTAGTAGAAAAAAATACTCTAATCTGGTCCTTTCTCGTTTTAAGGTAGTTTATTGGTGATAAAACATTGAACAAAGTTCATGCACGTCACATTTTGACAGCTGTCATTTTTTTTTCTTCAATTTTTGAATTTAGAATTTACATGTAAGTTAAAAATGTCAAATAACAACATAAAATATTGAAAACTGGAAAATATGAGTGCTGCCGTTTGGCAGGGTTTTGACAGGTGTTAAAACGGTTGACATTTTTCGACTTAACTTGGTCGACTTAGTAGAAATAGATTTTTTGTTCATCAAAATCTGCCATAGTTACTCTGCTTTTCGATATAAAATTTCAATATTTGACAGCTAATCACGCCTCACCTGTCATATATACAGGGTTGTGCTCATGGTCAAAAATGTTGCTTACGGCATCCCCAATAACATATTTAAATTTCATTCAAATATCACGGGTAACCAATTTCCATTTAAATATTGCGGGGTCCTTTTACCGATGGATCCACCATTCTATGTCGGTCATTGTCATTTTCCATTCACTAAACAAAGATAGCTAATTCATCGGTGAAGCCACCGATGAGAATAAAAACGCACATTTTTTAGTAAGATTATAATAATAGGCCTGTTCGCACAGAAATCACAAACCACTCAGAGCGAATTTCATTGGTTGAAACTAGTTTTCTGACTGTTTCCAACCAATGAAATTCGCTCTGACTGGTTTGTGATTGCAGTGCGAACAGGCCTAATATAATTACTAATAATATTATTGATTGTTGTCCGGGTTCGGTTTATTTCACAGAGAAGTAGTTTAGATATTGGTAGTTTATCCTGCATTGTGTGTGAACGAGCACGAAGGTGCCTAGAGCAGCGTGGAGTCGGGGAATAGAAACAAACAGGGAGAGTTTATTCAAAAAAAGCCGGACACCAAACTATACAATAAAGGAAAAAGTACTGCTAATATCGCTAACATGAAAAAATAAGAAAAATCGAATCGAAAATAAAAAAACACGGAGTATCTCTAGCCGAAAAAAATAGGCTTTGGGAGAAAAATAAAACGCAGAAATTAGAAAATTGAGAAAATTTTAATTTTATCTCAATTCAATTTCAACGTTTGTTATGTCAACAAATAGTATATTGTTGTATTAGGAGTAGAAGCTTTACTTTTTTGTGCTGAAGCAGTAGGTTTGCGAGCCGAACGTAGTGAGGCTTGCAATACTGCTGAAGCACAAAAAAGTGCTTCTACTCCGTATGCAACACGCTATTTTTTCTCCAAACGAATGGGGTGAGCTCGGGGGTAACTGAATGGTTGAGCGGCAGTAAAAGTACGAGCGGCACTAAAAGTACTTTTGCTGCCGCTCCAGCGGCACTAAAAGTACTTCTACTGCCGCTGCGGTTGCCTAGCAGCATAGAAATCAAATTTCTACCATCTCGATAGGTGTTAACCCGCTGGATTTGTCTAGCAGCATAGAAATTAAATTTCTGACATCTTGACAGGCGTTAACAAAGTGACGTTTTTTTGACGTTTGGAGAAAAAACATATTATGCAAATGGCTTGCGCTTATCATCGCCACTTTGTTAAGGGAGGAATAAGCTTAGAAATTTCTGGGCTTAGTTAAGCTTATCGTAATGAGACTAGGTTAGACTGGTGGAAAAAAAATTACAATTTAAGCGGCACTTAACGTTAAGTAAACTTAAATTTGCGTTGGTGGAAACGGCCATAATAATTGTACAATTAAAGGTTTGTTAGCACTTGCAAATTCGTACTTCTCAAATTTTTTAAAACTTTTCCCCCACATATTTGTCATATTCACATTTAAAAATAAACAAAAACAGAAACATAACCGAAATTACACAATTTGACAAGTGGGACCAATCAAAGTCATTCCACACAGGTATCCCGCGTCATTATATGTGTCTCTTACTTAATTACATGAATTTTAATAAACTATCCTTGTTGTTCATTGCATGAGAAAGGTCCATTCCCTGGATCGGCCTGTTTTTTGAGCGTAGATGCATTTTCATGATTATTTGAGCAAATGCACCATGCATATCAATTTTCACAATAAGTATTAATTTTATGATGGCGGTTCAATGAAATAAACAAAAAAAAAATGAGTAATTTATCACTACTTTAACGACTTGTCATGAAGTAGATTCCTTTATCATTGATGGTATCAGTATGGTATCAATTTAAGAACTACAACATTAGAAGAAAGAAAGCAACATTGCGCATAAACAATCATTGTTGCAGGAAAGACGTAAGCAACTATTTTCTCAAAAAAGGCAAAACTTGCAGGATCCGACCTTCCTTGGCCTAATCCCTAAACATATTGGACATCAACGTGGAAAATAACATGTCTCGGCGTAACCACGTCACCAAAATCGCCAAGACAGCAGTACAAAAACTAGGGGCTTTTTATAGAATAAGGAAGTTGTATATCCCATTTCAGCTTTTGCTACTCTTATAAGGCCCAGATAAGAGCATCCTTGGAATACTGCAAATATATATGGAAATCGGTATCCAAACACTTGCTCAAGATGTTGGATCGATACAAAAGAGAGCAGTCCGACTTATCGATGACCCGGAGTTGACCAAAACCTCCAAAGCCTTGAACATCGGTAAAAAGTGGCGGACCTATCACTTACTATCGATACTACTACGGAAGGTGTTCGAACGAGCTAGCACTTCTGATTTCGCCCAAAGTTACACCAAACAGAAACACTCGTCAGGCACAAGCAGCTCATTAACATACAGTTCAGTTATAAATACCTAGAACATTGCTGTTTCGAGATTAATTTTTCTGGAGGGCCGCCTCGCTCTAGAATGCACTTCAAAGTCGTATCTTCCCCGAAAACTAGAACCTACCGCGACCAATGTACAACGACACCTCCACACACACTCCACTCGTTGATATAGGACTTTCCTTTTGTGTGTGTGCCATGTGCCGACCATGAAAAAAAAGCATAATAAATGAATCAACAGTCATAATAACAGGTGGATTCCAGGATTCTGAACTTTGTTTCATCTGGAAAAATTAGATAGTACTCAAGAAGAAGCTAATATCAGATTATTACCTTATGTGCTAACAGAACTAAAATCAGTTGACACAATTCTGGTAAAATCTGTTGATATCGATGTCCTAATACCTATTGCTTATTCACGTTTACTGCACAATACCAGCAATTCCCCAAAGTCTATTTATACAGTTAGGACATAGTAGAACTGCATATTTTTTATCAGTAGATGATATCTATATGTAGTAGGAAATTTGGATAAAGAAATTTGTACGGATTAAAATGTTGGAGTGATTTCGAATATCCAAACTGACGTAACAGTTTGCGTATTTTTACACTCCCGAACACGACGTGATTTCGCATGATGATTTAGAAGATTTTAAATTTAATGTGTATATTTTGGTGTTTTTTTTTCTTACATAGGGCTTATAAAAAAATACCCTATGCATTTTTTGGCTAATTATTGGGAAATTTTACAGAACGAACCCTTGCTTTTTTGTTGTTATTTACAACACGAGTCAAATTTCCAAGACCAAATTATGATTAACGTTCGAAACTGAGGTTTGTGTTTACATTATTTACAATGAAGTTAATTTTCCTACGTGTAATCACCAATAACATTAATATAAAAGACGAGTTCAATCTGTATGTCGTTCATAATTATTATTGAAATTAACGTACGGATTTTCTTAAGTTAAAGTTGGTTGAACTTTTCCGTGTGTTACGTTCATTTTCTTAATTTTTAGGTGGATGTAAACAACTACATATAAGTACAGGGTGTCCGAATTTGGATGGTTTTAATAGGAAACATCAATTTCTGAGCAAGATACAAAAAAATGAACCCCCCACTCCGAGGCTCAAATTTCTTGAAATTTTGATTGGTGCAAACCGCATTTTGATATCTTCAACCGTTTAGCCGCTAGAGGGCGATTCTCGATTTTGAGCAATAATGTGAAACCATCATAACTTTTTTGTTTATGAAAATTATTATTTCCGTAAAAACTTTCTAGAAGCACTTTTTAAAGCAGAATTCAGTGACGTTCTCAGTTTTTTTCTAGTTGGTCCCAACTCCGAGATATTGACCAAAGTCTGTTTTTTTTCAATAGGACACTCTATTTATTAATAGCTCATTAGAAAGCTCGGCTTTTTCTGATTTCAATGATAAAAGTTCGATAGGTTTATCTCTAATAGTTTTTGAGAAAAAAAATTATTTCGGTTTTTGTCATAAGAAGCAATGTGTAAGAAAAGGACTTTATATCTGTAAGGAAACTGAGAAAGGTCTCTTTCTAACTCATTGTTTCTTATGACAAAAGCCGAAATATTTTTTTTTCTCGAAAACTGTTAGAGATAAACCTATCGAAATTTGTATCATTGAAATCAGCAAATGCAGAGCTTCCTAATGAACTATTAATAGGTACCAGGTGTCCCACTAAGGTCGGCCAGGTACGATATTATGGAAACCATAGACCTTAGGGCTTCGGGATTTTTTTTTTCTTCACTAAATCGGCCAAGAGAAATTGATGGAAATTATTTTCAAGATTCTAGGATGACCGCTAGGGGGCGCAATTACGATGATGTAGCTAAAAATTCAACTTTTCTCAAGAAATCGCTATATTAAGATACTGTTTTAACAACAGAAATCAAAAGTTCATTAATTTTTGCGCCAGTTTGGTTATCAGGATTTTTTTCGTATCTTCAGTAATAAGAGTGGGGGAAGCTGGTGAATTTTTTTTTTTTAGAAATTGCTGTATCTTCCATACCCCTCATTCAAACTCATTCAATTTGGGTTTATTTGGAAGAGAATTTCATTGTTATTAAGAACACCACTTCGTTCGAGGTCGATAGTTTCCACCGCGTCTGCTAGAGGGCGCTGTTTATTCAAGATCCAGTTTTTCCTAATTTTCATGAAAAATCCAAATGGCATAATATTATTTTTGTATTGCTATGCTTAAAGAGCAAAAAAATATCTACATTTTGGCGCAAACCGCAATTCAATATCTGCATTCGTTTTCAAGTTACGTGAGGTCTATGGTCTCCATAATATTGTACCTGGCCGACCTTAGTGGGACACCCGGTATATGGGGTGTCCCATTGAAAAAAATCGTATTTTGGTCAATATCTTGAAATCGAGGCCGAATAGAAAAAAACTGAAAGCGTCACTGAATTCTGCTTGAAAAAGTGCTTCTAGGAAGTTTTTACGGAAATCAGTTATTTTCATAAACAAAAAAGTTATGAAGATTTCACAGTATTTCTCAAAATCGAGAATCGCCCTCTAGCGGCTAAACGGTTGGAGATATTAAAATGCGGTTTGCACCAATCAAAATTTCAAGAAATCTGAGCCTCGGAGTGGGGGGTTCATTTTTTTGGATCTCGCTCAGAAATTGACGTTTCCTATTAAAACCATCCAAATTCGGACACCCTGTACATGATCTTCAACTTTTCTTTATTATTAATTTTCCGTAGGTACGTTGAGTTAAAAAATTATCTTACTGATTTTCGTTAACATAATCTCTTCAGAATAAAAAAAAAATAATGAAATTATCTCAATTGGTTTCGGAGATATCGCGAGGTATGTGTGAAAAAGTATGAAAACTGAATTTTGATAAATTCATGACATTTTTCGATATAAAAACTGTTGGACCTAGTAAAGAAAATTGTAATTAGCCAATAATGTAATTCTTGTACATTTTTCTCATCTAAGTAGAAATTAAAATAAAAATAAAATTACAAAGATAGAAACACAACGACAATGTGCTGCAATTGGCAACACGGTCTAGGTTTTCGTACTCAGGGGTCAAATGGAATCGCGGGACAGAAAGCCTGGATCCATTGGAGGGGCCCGATTTCTACCATGCAATTATCCTTCTAGTTCATATACAGGGTGGCCAATTGAAAACGAAACAGAGGTGATTTTGGGCTCCCCAAGACATTTAAGAAAAAACCCTCGTACCCGTCAATTTTTGATTTAAGGGGGAACCATTTTTCTGGTGGTTTCATCCCCTAGGGGGCAAAGCCCTAGCGGGGGTGACGAGGGCCCCCAAAATTTTAAATGGAATGAGGGGTCGAGTGATACCTTATTTTGAAGCTATTTTTATGTAGATTATAACCCCCGAGTCTTACATCGCTACTATCTACCTAGCCATTACAGGGGCTAATTAAATTTACAAAAACATGTTAGAATATTTTTATTTAAAAAAATTCTTTAAAAACAAAATCAATCAAGTAAATGCTGAGAATGACCTCAGAAGAAAAAATCTAACGGGCTTAAATCTGGAGAACGCGGGGGCCTCTCCTTCGAATCCATTGTCCTGGAAACTTTTGGTCCAAATATTGACGAATCACTGCAGCATAGTGGGGTGGCGCACCATTTTGTTGGAATATTAGACGGTTTTCCATGTATCCGTTATCATTCTCTAGTATCTTCACCAATTCTGGATGAATCGCATCTTCTTATCACTCTAAGTACATTGCTCCTGTTAAATTTATAGGTAAAGAAGGGGTCTATTATACGGTTACCAAAAATGCTAGCCTAAACACTCAATTTCTCGGGATGTTGCGTATGTACCTCACGAAATATGTTTTCTGGGATTTGAATTAGCCCAATAGCGGTAGTTGAGACGATTCACCGTACCGTTCAAGAAAAATGGAGCATTCATCAGAGAAATATACAAACTGCTGCTCCATATATTGAAAAAAAATAATTGGGTTATGAGTTTTTCAATGGCGAGGGAGGAGGAAATAAAACGAAAAAGGGGGTTAGTAGCACCATCAACCAAAATACCATTTAATTATACTCCATTATTTAATACAATTTTTTTATATTCAATACAATATTTATTTAATACAATATTTCCAGGTATACATACAATATTTTCAGGTATAATACGTACGAAATAACGTCCTAGGGCATTATGGAGATGTAGATTATTTGAGTGTTTGGGCTAGCATTTTTGATAACCGTAAATAGGCCCCTTTTTTACCTATAAATTTAACAGGAGAAATGTACCTAGAGTGGTTAGGAGTTGCGATTCATCCAGAATTGGTGGAGATACTAGAGAATGATAACAGATGCATACACTAATATTCCAACAAGATTGTGCGTCATCCCATTATGCTGCAGTGGCTCGTCAATAATGAGTGGCCCCCGCGTTCTCCAGATTTAAGCCCGTTAGATTTTTTCTTCTGAGGTCATTTTCAGCATTTACTTGATTGATTTTGTTTTTAAAGCATTTTTTTAAATAAAAATATTCCAACATGTTTTTGTAACTTTAATTAGCCCCTGTAATGGCTAGGTAGATAGTAGCGATGTGAGACTCGGGGGTTATAATCTACATAAAAATGGCTTCAAAATAAGGTATCACTCGACCCCTCATTCCATTTAAAATTTTGGGGGCCCTTGTCACCCCCGCTAGGGCTTTGCCCCCCAGGAGGTGAAAACACCAAAAAAATGGTTCCCCCTTAAATCAAAAATTGACGGGTACGAGGGTTTTTTCTTAAATGTCTTGGGGAGCCCGTAATCACCTCTGTTTCGTTTTCAATTGGCCACCCTGTATTATTCTATGATATAACACAACTATTTTTGGAGATTTGACAAATGTCAAAGTTAAACCTGTAAAAGTAAAATGAAGGTAGACAACTGCTAATAAACGAAAATAATTGAATAAAATTTCTCATTTTTGGCTTTGTAGGTGAAACGTGGTGTTTGATTATATTTGGACCCATACCTAAAGCCTATTTAAGATAGAAAAAAAATTTTAACTTGGCAGTTTACAGTTTTTTTCTATATTTTCTTTTAACGTTAACAGTAAAAACAAAATCGCATCGGAAAATGGAGCAACTTCGACTTTTTTTAATGGAATACCCTGTATTTTATGCGATAAAATCAAAGATCTTTTCTTCCTGAATCCAAATATATATACAGGGTGTCACGAAAGGTTTGTTACAAACTTCTAGAGATGGTAGATCTCGTAAAAATTAAGTTTTTTTTTTGATAAACATATGTCCGGAAATGCTTCGCTTTCCAGATACAGGGTGTAAAACTTTTTTAAAAAAAGCCAATTTTTTTATTAATTCTTAGGAATGCGTTGGACGAATTGAGTGGAATTTTTATAACTTGTTGACACCTTTATGAGGTATCTTTTGGACTGCTCAGAGTTGACCCAGTAATTTCAGGGACGTGCCACAGGTTCCGTAGTTCCGTCGGATGGTTTTTTTTGCACGAAAAACATCGTTCAGTAGATTTATTTTCAATTAGAATATGTTTTTTGAATAGAACACTTAAAGATACAACTTTTTTGTCTCTTCATTTTTTTCTGTATACTGCTTTGTTTTCGAGATAAAATATAAAAACCATTTCAGGCGAACCACGAAAGTCACCGACCTCCATAAATAAAAATTAAATTGTCACAGAATTACCTGAAATTTTACCAGACTAAGTATTTGTTGTTTAAAAATAAACACAAAAAAACAAAAAACTTTTCTAAAACGCACGCACTTCTGAGAGTAATGTAAAAATTGATTTTTTTACAAAGTTTTACACCCTGTAGATCTGGAAAACGAAGCATTTCCGGACACATGTTTATTAAGAAAAAAGCTTTATTTTTACGAGATCTACCATCCCTAGAAGTTTGTAACAAACCTTTCGTGACACCCTGTATTTTGGTCACATTTGCGTGAGCCATTTTAAATATATCTTAGCTTAAATTATAAATAAATTGCGAAGAAATGTTATAAGATTATTATCTCTTGACATTCTTATGGAATTTCTTTGCAAATTATTCATAGCTAATAGTCCTTCGGCCCAGATCTAAATTTATTATCGGGGATAATACCACGAAAGCTTCAAAATTACCGATAATTTTTCACGATTGCGTGTTTTCTATAATTTCACGAGTCCGTAGGACGAGTGAAATTTGCAAAGAAAACACGCATGAGTGAAAAATTATCTGGTTCATTTTAAAGCTCAAGTGGTATTTAGAGGATTATTTCACGTATGAGAATGCAAAAAATATGGAAATAAATATGTATTAAACGATTTAAACAACTTAACAATCAATACAAATAAATGGTTGCTATCAGGAACCGTTTGTTTGTATCAAAAATTAGCATGAAAACCATGTATACAATAACATGGGAGAATTTTCGCTGTAATTCTCTCTAGTTAAACAAATGGAAAAGAGAATTTTCGCTGTTATTCTGAAAATCGTCACTTTTCTTATGGGATTTCTAACACATGAGTGGAATAATCGAGTTTATTATTTATGACCACACCGTCGAAACTTTTTGTATTTGTTATTTGGGTGGAGTCGAACTTTGGAGCTTAGTGCATTATGGTAGTGGGGCGTTTTTCTGTTAAGCTGTCACGAAGTTGTCAATTTTATGCAAGAAAAAAATTTATGACCACATTGGTAATTTTATTTTAATCAATAGTTTTTATCACATAAACAACGAAAAAAAAATGTGTCGGACAAAAATATTGTGGCATTCGACGCGTCGCGACATGCTAAATATGTCAAATTTATGGGATTTTTTTTTATTACCACACGGCTGATTTGAACAGAATCTGCCATAAAAATCTTTTAGGCGGTTATCACCTTAGATTATATACAGGCTACACCTAGATACGCATAGTCATTCATAAAACACCCAAATGTTTCGGCCAACATCAACAAAGCCCCTCAACGTTTTTATGAATGGGTTTGTTTATTTATTCCACAAGTTTGTGGACATGTGCTCAACACTTAGACTGTGACCGGCCCGACGAAAGCGATCATTAGCGGAGCATCGGTCGGATCAAAATATATTTTAAAATTAAAAAAAAAAACACAATTGACGAAATATTTTCTTCGCTTTCGCCTGCCTATCAAGATTAAAAAAAATGTATTTTCACATAAGTGAGAGTAAAAAATGTTTTTTTAAATTTTCTGACTACATATACATACTATTTGCATTTTTTAACGAAAAAACATTAACTTTTGAGTTATTTCTTAAAATTTGAAAAATTCTATACTTCAGAGGAATAAAAAAACTATAGAGTGAGCATACCAATCATAAATACGTTATTGTTTGTATGCCATTGACAACGCCCATTCTAAGCCGAAATTTCCTTAAATTTAGGGAAAAATGTATTTTTTCTAAAGGATTTCAACGCCGCTTTGTTAGAAAGCTTTCCACCTGCTTTACTCCACCTGAGTGATCATAGACGTGCGGAAGGAAGGTTAAATGGTGAAAATATTTCTATTTAGTGACAAAAATTAAGCAAATTAAAAAAAAATGTTCTGCTTCATTAGCAGAATCATGAAAACAAAACAGATTCTGGGGAACTTTTGATCAATAAATCTTTTTGATATAGATCTTAGGAATTAGGTCTACTATCTGAAATGAAATAAATACAGCAGTGTTAGATCAATCAAATTTACAAGTTACATTACAAAATAATACAAAAAAGGGTCCCTACGTCTGGTTATGAGACTACATTCTTCAATATTTGTTCCTCAGTTTCTGAAACTGTTGAGGTAGTTGATGAGGACTGAGAGAGCACTGTCAGGCATTTGAAAGTACTCGGAGCATCGAAAATTCTAAAAAGAAAAAAATATAACGGAGCAATCCCTTATTTTAAGAAGTAGGTAGGCGCATATATGATTACCACTGACTCTTTTTTTATCTCAAAACCGAATAGAATCCTATGTAGCATCCTTTACACAAATAAAAAATACGAACCGTCCAGAAACAACTTTCTTGTCAAACACATGACTCTCCCGATTAACGATTTCAACCACAGGCCTGGAGGAACATCAGGATACATCCTCAGTCCTTGGAATCTTAAATGATTTAATAAGTGTTTTTGCCCTATCTGAAAAATATTGAATTTTGAGCTTGGAAACTGAACTAGTTAAAATCACATAACCTTTTTAATCAGGATGATATTTTGTATCTTCTTTTTGGATTATAAAATCATTCCAATTCATTTTTTGTAGTCTGCATAATATAAGCAATAATTCAATATTTTTTGTTATTACAAACCAACATCTACTTACACTGTTTTTGGAGGAGACTGGAGACTCTGTGACTGAACGGTCTGAGCTGAGGTCTGGACTGGAAATTAATGTAGCTAATATGTAGAAATTATATCAAATATTAAATAACCAACTTACTTTGAAGTATTGAAGACATTGGAAACAGGTGAAGAATCCGAACCAGATTTCAAATATCTAAATCCATTAGGCCTAGTGTATTATCATTGAGGTTAAAATGGATTTTGGGTAGTCGCTTATTTTCTAATCCTAGAAGGCAAATCCATATGCACTCTGGATTTGTTGGAATCCTACAAAGACGCATATTTAACTTTAATGCGATGTTGTCACGTTGAAAAATAAATAAGGATACTTAAATAATAACAATATTATCTAAGCTCCTTTTTTACTAAAACACACAACTTGAAATTATCAAAAATCTGCATTGAGCAGTTTTTCTAGTTACTCAGTTTATTTTCAAATGATACAGACAATAAATTTTGATTCACACACACGTATCTGAAATCTGAAATTTACAAAATATTATTATTATAGTTAAAATTATACGAGCTTGACACTATTGCTTCTGTAGCAACGAAAAACGAAATACTTAACAAATAAACATCTCTGAACTCACCTGACGCTTGACAATTGACGTGTCTCGTAATACCTGGTGAGCGTCCAATGAAAATCGAGTTTGTTACGTGCTTGCGTCATATTCGTATTCGGGGACGAGTAAAGATTTAATCGTTCCTCCTTTCTTTGTAACGTGTAATTCGACAAAGAGCAAACTAATACTTTACGTATTACTTGAACTTATCGCAGTGTCGTTTAAGGTTATGTTAGATTATACTTGACATTGCAATTACATTGTGCGATGTTGCCGGATGAAACATTCATCAAAATAAAAGTGCCATAGATGTTAACATACACTTTAAAGCTCTTCTGTTCTCTGATTTAAGGCGTTGTAAAACACTTGACAATATATCACTTCTTTAATTGATGTTCGATTTGTATTGTCTACATTTTGTTCTGCAACAAAACAATCTGGCTACACTGCAGCCACGGGTTGCGCGCGCATGTCATTTTTTATTACTTTCTAACTAGTATTTATTACAATTAAGCTCACTTTTTCTATTTCTGCGAGACACGTCAATTAGACATAATTACTCGAAGTATGTTTTTTATATTTTTAACTTGAATTAAACAGGATCACATGGTCAAAATTAGAAAAATAACTATTTTCTAATTATGTCATTTAGAGTGACACTTTTCAAAACTCGTTGACGTTATCAAATGCCTTACTTTTCATCACCAGTTACGAAAAGTAAAATTTTTCGCAACTGGTGATCAAAAGTAAATTTGACCATTAGTTGCAAAAAATCCAGGAACAAAATCTGTAATACTTTTGGGGCTGAACTACTTGAAGTACTTTGTTGTTATTATATTCTTTGTACCTACATATTATGAAGATTTAATTTTATTCAAATTAGTTCCATAATACGACAATGTATGGAAAAAAAAACTAGTTAGTTAAAAATATGAATACTCAACACAATTTGAATAATTATTGATGATATTGACAACATATTTTTTTGTGTAGCATTAATTAAATGAATAAATTGAATGTTTTCTCCATTTCCATGGAAGTCTCACCAACTTTGGTGACAATTTCCTGTTTATTATAGTTATCGAATTCTCCACATAGCCCTTAGCGGCTCTATTAGACTTCCCATGCTATTTAATTCTCAGCAAATCAGCCACAGAATCTACAAGCAGAGTAGGTAGTTGATGATAGCCGAAAGCAATGACCGTTTTTTTTTTCTTGATTGATACTTTATTGATAACTTGAAATGAACAAAGAATATGCAATATAAAATATATAAATAACAGTAACAGTTTTGAATCACCAAACTTACTGAACAATACTGACGATTTAGGAAATAATTAAAGAAGAGTTATTTTTCATGTTTCTGACTCGAATTTGAATGGATCAAATCATAACATACAAAATTAGAAAAAATATTGTGTGAAACACGTTGGGAAACACTATTTTTCGTAACTCGCTTCCTTTTGCGGAACTCGCTACGCTCGTTCCGCAGAAATCAGTTCGTTACGGAAAATAGTGCTTTTCCGAACTGGTTGCACAAATAACTATTTTCTAATTTTGACATTTAAAGTGACACTTTTCAAAACTCGTTGACTTTATCAAATGCCTTACTTCTCATCACCAGTTACGAAAAGTAAAATTTTTCGCAACTGGTGATCAAAAGTAAATTTGACCATTAGTTGCAAAAAATCCAGGAACAAAATCTGTGATACTTTTGGGGCTGAACTACTTGAAGTACTTTGTTGTTATTATATTCTTTGTACGTACATATTATGAAGATTTAATTTTATTCAAATTAGTTCCATAATATGACAATGTCTCGGACAATGTATGGAAAAAAAACTAGTTAGTTAAAAATATTAATACTTAACACAATTTGAACAATTATTGATGATATTGACAACATAGGTTTTTGTGTAGCATTGATTAAATGGATAAATTGAATGTTTTCTCCATTTCCATGGAAGTCCCACCAACTTTGGTGACAATTTCCTGTTTATTATAGTTATCGAATTCTCCACATAGCCCTTAGCGGCTGTATTAGACTTCCCATGCTATCAATCAAAAACGCCCGGCGGTAAACCGTCAGCTGTTTTAGTTCGCTTCGATTCTGATAACGCGCGAGTGGCCGTTTTACAAAATCGTAAAAATCTTCGGGATGCCGGTATACAAATAAAGGAGGATCTGCCAAATATAAACTCGACCTTAAAAAAGGCCGTGGAAAAATTTTCATCAAAGTGCGCATGGTGTTTAAACGGCAATATTTACATAAAACGAGGAAATGATGTGACGCGCGTTGACAGCGAGGATGACTTCTTAACAATCATTTAATTAAGGTACTTTCAACAATATTTATAACAACTGTCCATTTATTTCATTCTCTTCTCTTATAGCCTGGTTTAAAGCATTTATTTATTTAGAGCCTCTTTTTCTCATGAGTGGAACTACTTATTTTTTTTATTTTTTTCTAACTCTACTACTGATGCACTTTCCTCGTTCTGCGTTTTTTTTTTTATTGCATTTGAAATTCAATAATATAAATATTTCGCTGTGACATCTGCAATGTTGAAAAAGCAAAAGTTCGTAATTGAATTGAATTCCATTTTTGTTTTGTAAACAACACTTAATAAACAGCATAGAATATTGACATTCATTCTGCTTGGATTTTTTATTGTAATTCCTTTTTTGAATAATAATTATTCGTAGAGGTAGAAACCATAATTAAGTTACTCTCAGTAAAAGTGAAATATAGTTTTAAGTAATAATGTAATATCTGGTAATTGAAATTATTTTGACTCCTATTTAAATGCAGTACCGATTCGAAGGGACGATACTTGTTCTCTCTATTTATTTTTTTTTCTCTGAAATCGAAGAAAACTTTTTTTTTTCTTTCTTTTTTCTCCTGCTTAAATCTCTCCCCTCCTTTTTTACTACTTTTTTCAGTCTTCACTCTCTTCGTCTTCATCTCTAAGGTATAAATGTTAAGCTTTGCACATCTTAATGTTAGATCATTACTCAACAACTTTGATCTATTTAAAGATCATATCACTACTAATAAATACAGTTTAATTGGAATCTCTGAAAGTTGGATGAATCCTAATATATCTGATCAGGATGTTTCTGTTGAAAACTATAATTTTGTAAGATGCGATCGTTTAGGGCGCGGTGGAGGCGTCGGTCTTTACATAAGAAATGATTTAGATTATTCTTTAGTTCTAAGTGAGTGTAGAGAGTTTGTTGAGCATGTGTGGGTTAAACTGAAGTACAATAATAAAGTTATTGTTGTGGGAAATCTCTATAGACCCCCTCAGGGTAGCCGTGTAGAGTTTTTTACCTATTTTGAGGATATTTTAATAAATTTCTTTGCAAACTCAGATAAAATTATATGTTTTGGAGACTTTAACATAAACATGCTAGACATTGATTCCGGATATGTAAGTCAACTTAATAATATTTTAGAAACATTTGGTTTAAATCAGTTAATTTCTGAACCAATTAGGACTTCGAATATAAGTGAAACACTAATCGACTTGATTTGTTACAACTCGGATAATATTCAGGATGAAGGAGTAATTGATGTTGGCATATCCGATCATCTTCTTGTATATTGCTGTCTCCAGTTTTTGATGTTAGAGCCTGAAAAAATCGTTTATACATATCGACCTTTAAATCAAATTAACTTAATCAGATTTCAGGCAGATTTGGAAAGTGCTGATTGGAATATTTTATATGAGATAGAATCTATAGATCAAAAGGTATTATATTTAACTGACACTATATTGCACATTTTCGATATTCATGCACCCTCAAAAGTTTACAGAGGAAAAAAAAGACCCTACTGTCCATGGATAACTGACAACATAAAATACATGAAAAAACTTAGAAATCAAGCTTTAAACCGTTTTCGAAGGACTAAAAACCAAGAACACTGGAATTATTATAAGCAATTGAGAAATTACACCACATCGGCTATTAGATCTGAAAAAAAAGCTCACCTAAATTTTAAACTTCAAACTTGCAGCACAAAGGAAAAATGGAACGAACTTAAAAAACTTAATATCATAACAAATAAAAAAAGTAACACCATACCAAGTAATCTGACAAATTTAGTCCAACTTAATAAGTATTTTACGCAAATAACAAATAGCAATGATATACCTAACCAAGAACTCATAAACTTTTATAAAAATAATTTATTGGTCAATGAAACTTTTTTTTTTCAGCCAGTTAGCGAATATTTGATTTCCAAAATTCTCCTTAAACTCAAATCTAAAGCTCTAGGATCGGATAATCTCAATACTTATAACGCTGATTACTTTGTGTTGTCCATTTATAACACACATTATAAATTGCTGCCTAAGTGACTCACACTCTTGGAAGTCCGCCAATGAAATTCCTCTCCCCAAAATTAAAAATCGATCAATTTCTATTTTACCCACTCTCTCAAAAATCCTAGAAAAAGTTATGGAACTTCAGATAAATACATTCCTGAACAACAATAACATAATACCCAGCAAGCAATCCGGCTTTAGAGCAGGCTATAGCTGCTCAACAGCTTTGTCTGATTTAACTGATGATATAGTGCGGGCGCAGGACAACAGCAATGCTACTGTGCTCATTTTATTAGACTATACAAAAGCATTTGATATGCTTCACCATGAAATTCTTCTGTCGATTTTAAAATACGTAGGCTTTAGTAAGTCGGCGTCTCTACTTGTGTCCTCGTTCCTTTCAAAGAGATCTCAAAGAGTTACTCTTGACGGACAATATTCGAAATCTCTTAACGTCTGTGTGGGAGTGCCTCAGGGTAGTATTTTGGGTCCTCTTCTGTATAGTATATTCACCTCTAACTTTATAAAATCATTAAAATTTTGTCAATACCACTTATACGCAGACGATACGCAAATCTATTTATCTTTCAAACCTTCAGAAGTGGCTGCAGCCAATAAGCTGATCAATGAAGATCTGAAATCGTTGCTTGATGAATCAAATAAACATTTGCTTAAAATAAATCCTAACAAATCGGTAGCTCTCCTGTTTTGTAATGAAAATATTAGAAATGATCTTTTAGGCAATATTGAACTTAATCTAGGACAAGACACGATATCATTTAAAAATTCGGCTAAAAACTTGGGACTTGTCATGGATAGCAAACTCAAATTTAAAGAACACATAACACTTTGCTTGAAAAGAGCATATTCAGTTTTGAGGGGTTTATACTCTCATAGACACTATCTTTGTCAAAGAACTAAAACTTTGCTTTGCGACTCTTTAATTCTCTCGCATTTTAATTTTTGTGATCACCTATATGGGCCTTTTTTGGATTCGATAGATGTTAGGAGAGTCCAAAAGGTTCAGAACTCTTGCATTAGGTTTGCGTGTGGAATAAGACGAAGAGACCGAGTTTCACACAAACTGAATGAATTGGGCTGGTTAAGTATGTTTATCAGGCGTAGTCTGCACTCACTATGCTTCTTTTATAAATTAATAAAATTTAAAACTCCACCATACCTACACAATAAAATCAAATATCGAACTGACATTCATAATTTAAACATTCGCAGGAAACAGCTTTTGACAATACCGTCTCACAATAAAGAATTCTTCAAAAAGTCATTCAGCTATACCATTGCCTCACTCATTAACAAATATGAAATAATTGATTTTTCTACATCTGTTGGTGTTTTTAAAAAAAGAATGAAATTAAAACTAATTTAAAATATAATATATTATTTTTCCTGCTCTAGATAAATCGCCCTTAATTTCCTGCACATAAATAATTGGGTACATCATGAAATTCCTATCTGCTTTTATATTATTCTCCGCTCTAGTATATATATTATTCTCTACCATGTGCCCTCTTTTTCTTTTCTTTCCTTTTTTTCTCTATTTTTCCACCTCCTTCTTCTCTTTCTTCGTCTTACAGTTTAAGCATCAAGTGCGTTACTTGATTTTCATATTCATAGATCTTAGATAAGCCTTTCTTTATATTTTATTTTAAGCAATTTTTTGGGGCCTCAACAGCACTCATGCTTGCGTGGGATGCTGCAAATATGGCCTATTATTTCCCACATTTATCTTAGTTAACTGTTTGGAATGTAATTTTTCTGGAGATAATAAATATTATTATTATTATTATTATTATTATTGTTTAATTCTCAGCAAATCAGCCACAGAATCTACAAGCAGAGTAGGTAGTTGATGATAGCCGAAAGCAATGACCGTTTTTTTTTTTTTTTGATTGATACTTTATTGATAGCTTGAAATGAACGAGGAATATGCATATGCAATATAAAATATATAAATAACAGTAACAGTTTTGAATCACCAAACTTACTGAACAATACTGACGATTGAGGAAATAATTAAAGGAGGGTTATTTTTCATGTTTCTGATTCGAATTTGAATGGATCAGATCATAACATACAAAATTAGAAAAAATATTGTGTGAAACACGTTGGGAATAGTATTATTGTGTATTTAGGTGGAAAGCTGACACATTCTCGGCCGACGGTGTAAGTTGACGGGCGAGGCGTAGCCGAGGCCGGCAAACACCGAAGGCCGAGAATGTGCTTTCCACCAAAATACACATACTATTTTTTCTGCGATCGGTTAAATACTTGGTAAATGTTTGTCTTTTGGTTCCAATTATTCAGCAATCCGAGAATCACTTTCCCGGCCTAGGCCGGAAAAGTGTTTCCCGTATTGTTATTCATTGATTCCTTAGCAACTATTGAAACATAATTAAAATAGCAGAATATTGAGTTTTGCGACCTGTCAACCGGTCAAAAATGCTTACATTTCTTGTCAATCGCAGAAAAACACTATTTTTCGTAACTCGCTTCCTTTTGCGGAACTCGCTACGCTCGTTCCGCATAAATCTGCTCGTTACGAAAAATAGTGCTTTTCCCAACTGGTTGCACAAATAACTATTGTGCATCCAGTTGGGAAAAGCACTTTTTTTCGTAACGAGCAGATTTCTGTTTCTAAAGAAAGCGAGTTACGAAAAATAGTGTTTCACACATTTTTTTTTCTAATTTTGTATATTATGATCCGATCCATTCAAATTCGAGTCAAAACCAAAAAAATTCCCTTCTATAATTATTTCTAAATCGTGAAATAAGTCAGAGATGTTTCCTATTCCGTTGCTATGGAAGCCAGTATGGTTTATTGTCAAGTCTGGCGTCTCAAACCGGTCATTGCTTTCGGCGAACATCGACTACCTAATCTGCTTGTAGATTCTGTGGATGATTTGCTAAGAATTGAATAGCATGGGGTTGGAAGTCTAATACAGCCGCTAAGGGCTATGTGGAAAATTTCATAACTGTAAGAAACAGAAAATAGTCATCAACATCCTTGGAGAGACTTCCATGGAGAAAACATTCAATTTATTCATTTAATTAATACTACACAAAAAACTATGTTGTCAATATCATCAATAATTATTCAAATTGTGTTAAGTATTAATATTTATAGCTAATTAGTTTTTTTTCCATACATTGTCATATTATGTAACTAAATTAAATAAAAAGAATATAATAACAACAAAGTACCTACTTCAAGTAGTTCAGCCCCCAAAGTATCACAGATTTTGTTCCTATATTTTTTGCAACTAAGTAATGGTGAAATTTACTTTTCATCACCAGTTGCGAAAAGTTTTACTTTTCGTAACTGGTGATGAAAAGTCAGGCATTTGATAACGTCAACGAGTTTTGAAAAGTGTCACCATAGAAAAGAGTGTCACTTTAAATCTCAAAATTAGAAAAAAAATAAATGTCATGAAAGTTTTTAAAGGTAGCCAACTAATAATGCTCTTGTTAATAATTATTTTCTCATTGAAGTATAGTGTGAGTCAGCAAAGTTTAATTTGTCTGTGTTTCTTCCAGTTACCTTATTGAACATGATGTCTGCTACCTAGTATTATGCGACAAAAATTTCTCAAAAAGATTAGCTTATTCCTACTTAGAAGACATAGCTCAAGAATTCCACGCACAATATGGTCGTAAAGTCAATACTGTCACCAGGCCTTATACATTTATTGAATTTGACACATATATTCAAAAGGCAAAAAAGCAATTCAGTGACTCCAGGTCGAGAAGAAATTTGAACGTTATTAATAATCAGTTGCAAGATGTTCAAAGGATTATGGTTCAGAATATTGATGACGTTTTGCAGAGAGGCACTGTATTGTCAGGTAAGAACTGATTTTGAGCTGATTGAAATCAAATCACCAGGCTCATTAAAAGCCAATACTAGGTATTTATACACCAAGTGAGTTAAATAAATGTTTATTCATTCATGAGAAGAAAGTTTAACCCACGAGCCCTAGCGAGTGGGTTAATTTTCTTCGAATGAATAAACATTTTAACTCACGTGATGTATACAAAATTTTATCCCATGTTGTGGAAATTTAAAAAATAAACTACAAGGAAAAATGCTGAGAGTGAGTTAAAAATATTTTAAATCACTGAGGTTTCAGATTTTTAGTTGGGCAGAGTGACTTAAAATGCCGAGAGTGAGTTAAAATGTTTTTAAATCACTGAGGTGATAAACGTCTATTTACCTTTATTGTTATGCGTTCAATAATGTCATTTTTAAACATCAAAATGGGATAAAATAAATGTTTCTATTTTGGTGTCATATCGAAGTCTTTTCGACACTAAAAGTAGTTTCGAAAAAAAGCTCTTTGTGACACTCCTTTTTTACTTACCGAAGGTTGGTAACACTGGCTGACTGATGGCCATCGAACTTACATTCGCGATAAAAAATAATAGAAGATTTCTATATTTGGCATGTAGTGTCACCAACCTAAACATATGAAATCAGGAAATATGAGAATATAATTTCCAAGAAAAGTTTTTTTTTTTAATTAAACAATAGCAAAAAAGAAAAAATAGTATAAAATATTCGTTTCATAAGACATTTTATGAAACTTGTATTTTAATGTACTAATATAATAGTTCAAGTAATGTGAATTAATACATGAGTAATTACACGATAGAACTTTTTCCATTTCCAAAAAAAATAAAATAAAAATGGTTGTACTAAATCTGAACAAACCCAAGGTGTATCTCAATGGTGTATAAACGCTGAATATACACTGATTGAAAAGAAAAAGGAGCCACTTCAGTATTTTAATATAATTTCTTTTTCGCATTAAAAGAAAAATTTCTGTTTTCCCAGCATACACACAGCTTCATATGAAACCGAAAAGAAAACGACCTTTTTTGTTTTGGTCACGGTTTGTTTATGTATTTGATAGAAAATTACAAGTTTGTAAATTTTCTCTCACATGAGCTGTGTTCCAACACAGCAGGAAACCGTACAATGTACCGTCCCGTTTCTGCGCAAAGCCTCAGATTCGACGTAGATCCGAAATTTGTATACAAAGTGTTTCCAAACCGTTCATGGGACGGTTTTTGACGTATTGGAACAGACCTATATTTAAATAAAAAGATAAAATAATTTGGTTAAAACTATAAATATTTTCAGAAGTGGCTCTTTTATCGTTTTAATCAGTGTATAAACAACATAGCTATTTTTCTAACGAGTGCGGAAAACTTCTTTCCGCAAGCGTTAGGAACTATATTTTTTCTACAAGCGTACTAAAGGTGATTTAACGAAAAGTGTAATTTAAATAAAATGCGACTGTGCAGCAGGTAAAATTGAAAATGTATTAGTGGGTATTAGGGTTGGCAAATGACCGGTCAAATATCTTTCGTTCAATTGACCTAGTATTTGACCAGTCATTTGTCAAATTGCTCTGGTCAAATACTCCAATAGTGGTGAGTGTGATGATATGACGGAAGCATTATTGCATCCATTTATTCCTGGTCTAGCCGCCAGGTATTACATAACAAGGGCAAATACAATACTCAAAGAAAGAGATAGACAAGATTTTTAATTGTTTATTTTGAAATATTCACCTGAAACTCCTGAAAGTTACATTTTCAAAACTGGTTTATTCACCTTCTGATAAACTCTCAAGTATGCAATCTGTAATCCCATTAATCAGCAAGTTATCGGCTGACCAAAAGAATTATAGAACGGCACATTAAGCATCAGATAGTCAGCAGCAAGTTTAGCTCAAGATGAATAAACCAAGCCTTAGTGGTTTTGTTTTTCGTTTCATAAAAAAAAGTGTTGATTTTGTCCTTTTTACAAATGGAAAGAAGTTTTGTTTGTTTAATTTTCTAGAGAAAAATTTTGCTTTATTTTTTATACAATAAACTATTGGTTTTGCAGGTAATTTTTTTTTAAATTTGTCAAATTGATTTGGTCAAATATTCTAGCATCGGTCAAATTGACCGTCATTTGACTGGTCAATTGACCGAGATGCCATCCCTAGTGGGTATTCATATCAAAGTAGCATGCGACGTGCGACTTGCTGCTAGAAAGCAAGAAGCATGGTACTTATTTTGGAAACTTTAGAAAAATATGGCCGGTTTCACACCGGAGTGGCGTCGCAAAAATACGGCAAACATGGAAGACGCAAGTTGCAACGTGCTTCCTGCTTTCTAGCAGCAAGTTGCACTTCGCATGCTACTTTGGTGTGAATGCCCACTTAAACAGTATTTATAAAAAAAAAGTAAAGGTGTATCAACAATACCAACAATTCGACATCACAGGGATTATTTCAAACTCTTCCACAGCAAATAGCTTGTAGAAAAACAATTTCAAAATTTCAGTTCAAGATTATAACACTTTTTTTATATTGTTTTTTTGGGAGAGGTTGGTGTTGGTAACGGGTCTTCAAAAAAAACTGCTATGGTTTGTATGGTATGGTATGGTATGGTATGTCTCAACGTACATTTGAGAAAGCAATATTTTTCTTTGATTCTGTCAGAGATTCTATCATTGAATTTTGTGCCAAAATAATGCGATGCGACATACGTTTTCGTAATCAATAAGAATGAAGACCTGTTACCATTAAAATGTATATTTATTGATATCGAAAATACTTGAATGTAAAACAGCTGCTCTAGTGAAGATATTCATGAATTTATACATGTATGAAAAAATTTCTCTTTCAGAATTGGACACAAAAACGCAAAATCTCTCGATGTTAACTCAAAAATACAAAAAGGATGCAACCTACCTAAATACTAAATCAATGTATGTAAAAGCCGCTATTGGTGGAATAGTGGTTTTGGTGGTTTTTCTTTACTTTTGGGTATTATAGATAGTGTGTTGTATTGTATTTATATTATGTATAGGAGCCAAAATGTAAATAAATATTTGGAACATGGAAATGACACATGGCTTGAATTTATAAAGCTTGGGGTTTGCCAATTTTAAATCACACTTTTTTCATATTCCATGGGCTTGATGAAACAATATTTCCAGAAAAAAGTTAATGATACATTGAATAATAAATATAATTTATGTATAATGGGGCAGTCCTTTAGCTTTCTATAAATTTTTGTACAATGTGATAATGATTTAGGGTACCTACTTTTTTAATAATTATTAGTTGGATAGTAATTGGATATTTTGTTATTGTACAGTAAAAATAAAGCACTCTAATAGATATGTTTGTTCAGCAAAATATGCACACCTTTTATTAATTCACACCCACTTTTTTACAGAGATCAAAAAAGGGGATACATATACAAACTCAATATCAACTGTGGATTGACAAAAAGTGTATTTACAACTTAACAAAAAACAAAATAAAAGAAAATTCTCCAAAAAATAACTAAGTTATAATAAATAAAAAAAAGATAACTCTACTCTTTCACCATTTGACCCGTTGCTCCCAAATTAAATTATTTTTTTCTTTTTCCTCAGTGTAGGTTTCTTTTCTCTTTAAGGCAAAAAAAATTATTCAGGATGTTCTTCATCTGAATATTCAGAGATAAAAAGTAAATTTTTCAGCGATTTGTACAAGCTTTCATCACTTTCAGCTCTCTTGATCAGATTTTCTATCACTTCATTACCAGTCTTGTAATCTTCAGTCAAATTATTTGCGTCTTCTTCATCTGAAAAGGTACAAAAGATGTATTGGACTGCTATAATATGTGTGCGTCCTATACACACATAAAATAGATTTATTATTTCAAACAAAAAGTTATTTAAAACATTGAATCCTCACCTGAATCAATAACAGCATATCCGTTTCCATGATCTTTAAGCATCACATGAATAGTAGGATATTCAATAATGAGCTTTTTAGCCAAATTCTCCTTTAAACTCAAAGTATAATCTAACTCGTAAAACTTCTTGCCGCTTTTCTGTTCAGCTTTCAAATATAACTTTAACCCAGATATATCAGCTGCCTGATAATATTGTAATTTTTCTTGCAAAACAGAATCTTCTTGTTTTAATAAATATTTACTAACCACTGTACCAAGTTTTTCAGTTTCGGGTACTCTTGCATCACTAAGACGTAAATTATCTGCATTCACAAATATCCATTCTATGTGCCACATTATACAGTTGGTTTTATAATGAAATTGAGTGGTATTGTTCCTGTGCCGTACAAACTTATATGGTAGAAATTTGAGTTTTGTTTGTCTTTGTTGAGCTGCATTACGAAGTTTGAAAAGATGCTAGAAAAATACAAAATACTTTAAAATAAAACTATCAACTCAAATGAATTTATAAAGAAATAGAAGCTATTTACTGCTGAAATCTGATTAGGTTCCATATGTCTCCTTCCAAATTTTTTTTTAATGATGTCCATGCTCTCGGAAATATTTTCCAACAATTTATAGTCACTCTCAAAATCCATATTTGAAAATTTATTTAGTGGTAAGAATTTGGTTTTATCTCTACTTCCATTACATTCAACTTCAAGTTTGTGGATCTTATTGCATTTCAGGGAACAAGTTTTTACTTCACATCTTGGGCAAGTGTATTTGGCATCGTGGAAACCGCATACTTCGCATTTGCCCAATCTGAAAAAAAAAATCGTTTTATCAGTATCAGATCAGAAGAAGGCTATAGGTCTATGCTATACTGTTCATTGGCAGAAAGATTTCAAAATCCTGTAGCCTTTCTTGGAACAAATGGGTGTAACAAAATTTCAATGAGTGGCTTTCAAGGGAAAGTTAGAAAATGTCATGGAGGGTATAAAGGCACAGTAATAGCACAGCATGTAATAGCATTGTTTATTTTATAAAATAAAGGAAAAAAACTGCTGGTACCACGCCCAACAAATTTATTATACATAGGTATTACATAGATGTTTGTTAAAAATTTAATATGAATGTATAATGAAATTTATTCAAAAAAATGTAAAATGTGGTATAATTTTTTTGAAATTTTGATAAATTTGATAAATCATAGGTATTACCGAGGGGGCGACCACTCCCGAAAAATATGTACATGTATTGCGGAAATCCTATGATTTCCAAATGATTGCAGCGATTTCGGAGAATTTTTCTAAAAATTTGGGATTTCGGAGGATTGCGAGGCGATTTCAGTGACTGCAGAGGGGATTGCGAACAAATTTTTGAGATTGCGAGGTGATTTTTGGGATTGCAAAGTGATTTCAGGGATTGCAAAGTGATTTCAGGGATTGCAAATATGATTGCGGAACATATTTCATTGGATTTTTTTACTCTCTTTTGACTTTTTATGATTTTAATTTCAGTTTTTCATCCATAAGTTTATACATAGGTACATATCTACAGGGTGACCCATTTTTGATGTTTTAATAGGCTATATGAAAAACCAGCAGTGCAGGGATATCAAAAATGTGGGAGCACATTCTGGAACTTTTTTCTAAGAAAATAACAATGGCGAGGACAAATCACAGCTAACTTGATATGTGTTTAGGAAATACAGGGCATTTTCCGAATTTTGTTCAATTTTAAAAGTTTCTATTTTTTTTATTAATCAAGATGTTCAATAACCAAAACTACTTTCTACAAGCAGTTTTACAAGTAGAATCCAGTATCATGACCAATTTTTTTTCCAGATGCCTCTGATTTTGGAATATTACCCAGAGTTGTTTTTTTTTTTCTAAATGGGACACCCCATGGCCCATATACTATTTTTTCATTCCATAGTTCTTTCTGAGTTGATTTCAATGATATAAGGTTTTCTAGCTTTATCTTCAATAGTTTTTAAGGAAAAAAATAAATTCCGTTTCTCCATAAGAAACAATGAGCTAGAAAGAGATAATAAGTCATGAAATAAAATTATGTGTTTATTTTTATGTGTTGCATATTTATCATTTCCATCACCAATTCAAATTAAAAAAAAAAAAAACTTGTTGAGATGTTGAATAGAGAATAGAAATTTGTAGCTGATTCATATATTTCAACTATCTCTTTCTAATTCATTGTTTCTTATAAAGAAACGGAATTTATTTATTTTTTCTCAAAAACTTTCGAAGGTAAAGCTATAAAACCTTATATCATTGAAATCAGCTCGAAAAGAGCTATGCAATGAAGAAATAATATACGGGGCGTCCCAATAAAAAAATACAACCTAACACCAGGGTTACGAGTTACGATTCCAAAATCGGTGGCATCTCAAAAAAAAAAAAAACTAGTCATGCCACTGGATTCTACTTGAAAAACAATTTAGCCGTAAGTTGTCTTCCCCATTGTTATTTTTTCAAAAAAAATCTCTGCTGGTTTTCGATATAGCCCATTAAAACATCGGAGATGGGCCACCCTGTATGTACAGGGTATTTGATTATATTTGGCACCATACCTACACCCTTTATGATTTAAGATAGAAAAAAAATTTAAATACAAAACTTGACAGTTTTTTTCTATATTTTCTTTTAACGTTATCAGAAAAAACAAAATCGCATCGGAAAAGGGAGAAACGTAGACAACTTCAACTTTTTTTAATGGAACACCCTGTATATTTTGCGATAAAATGAAAGATCTTTTCTTCCTGATTCCAAATATATATATACAGTGTGATTTTTTAAGTGTGCAACATATGGGGATTTTTTTTAGTAATAGCACAACCCAAATGCAAACAAGGCCAAAAGTTGGTGCATGTCTGATAATCATATTAGGTGCACTTAGAATGGTTGCAAGTCAAACAGCATACAGGGTAGCTCAAACAATATCAAAGCTGGCACTGTAAAGTACCCTTATTTTAGAAAACTCAGCAAAATGTTATAGAGAAAAGTTGTTTGGAATTAAAAGTTATGCCTAAATACCAAAACATAGCCTCCTAAGATTTTTTTTATCTTCTTTCGAAAAAAATCTATAATTTCTATATTTTTTTTATTTTTTATTTCCGCCCTTGAGACTTTCAAAAATTAATTAAAATCAAATCAATTTTATATAACTTTGTTCAAATTCAAGCATAGTCGAAGTTGTCTACGTTTCTCCATTTTCCGATGCGATTTTGTTTTTTCTGATACCGTTAAATAAAAATATAGAAAAAAACTGTCAAGTTTTGTATTTAATTTTTTTTTCTATCTTAAATAATAAAGGCTGTAGGTATGGTGCTAAATATAACCAAATACTCTGTACAGGGTGTCAAGTTATGAAGTATCATCACCTTTATAACTTGACACCCTGTATGTACCCGGTGTTTTTTTATCTTTTTGATCACCTGTAACTTTTTTGTTATTGAAGTTATCAAGGTAAACAAAAAAACAAAATGTAGGGTTAAGCCAAGTTTTTTTTTCAAGTTACACATAAATCAAAACACTATCAATTTTTTGACATATAAGCCTACATTATATTTTTTCAAATGGAGCACCCTGTATATTTATGTGTGTTCGATAGAATATCTTATTCTGATTACAATGATATAACACACTTCATATTCTGGTCCACTCGTGTTTGACAAATCGGCAAAAATATGAAACTTTCGAAGTGAAGTTTATTAGGCGGGGGTCATATTTGGGATGAGAATTATTGAGAGCATATAAAAATTTCATATATTTTTGCCGATTTGTCAAAAACGACTGGAAGAAAATATGAAGTGTGTTATATCATTGTAATCAGAATAAGATATTCTATCGAACACATATAATTATAATATACAGGGTGTTCCATTTAAAAAAAATATATAATGGAGGCTAATACGTCAAAAAATTGATAGTGTTTTGTTTCATGTGTAACTTGAAAAAAAACTTGGCTATTAATCCTACATTTTGTTTTTTTGTTTACCTTGATATCTTTAAAAATAAAAAAGTTACAGATGATCAAAATGATATCCAAGATAAAAAAAAACACCCGGTACATGTCCAACTGCCTAACTGCCACTTTCAAAAAAGGTTCAATGATTTAGAAATACGCCCAATATACCAGGTGTCATAAAGATCTGCATAATATTTTTCATTGGATAATGATATTTCCGCTTGTTTCATGTGAGATCCAGCATTCGATTCTTTAAAAAAAAACTGCAGAATCCGAAAATGAGAGCAACAAAAACTTGATGTCAATTATCAATTTACCGCAAAAACGCGCGAAATCAACAGCTGATTTTTCATCCCCACTAGAGTTGATTTTGAGCGATTTCAGAGATTGCAAAGGTGATTGCATAGGATTTCAGCGATTGCGGAAAACGATTTCGGGACTGCAAGAAGGATTTCGGATATTGCGAACTGACTGCGGGATTTCAGAATGATTTCGGAGATGATTGCAAGTGATTTCAGGCCAAATGTACACGTATTGCAGGAAGTGATCGCCCCCTCGGGTATTACATTACTATTTTGCAAAAGCTAGGTATTTTGTTTTATTGAAATTTCCAAAGTTGATACATAATATTTACTCTATGCAAATGAATTGTTCTCTAATTTGATTTCTAAGAATATTTAAACAGCAATATTATAAAACAATAAGGCATATTCAGTTCCATATAAGCATATAGAGCAATTTTTATAGATTTTTTTATTTATTTTCCTTTGAAAAAAATCTATAATTTCTATAAGTATGTATTTTGTTTTTCCGCCATTATTACTTTCAAAAATTAATTAAAATCAAACCAAAATTTGGTACCTACATAATACGCGAGGAGCTCTCCCGCAGTTAATTTATTAACTGCTTTATATTATTATACTTAATATTTTTTGTGTGCCTATCTACGCGTGGATTTCAATTTCGTCCCATAAGCTCCAGCAGGTTGCAGGCGACGTGCAAACATTCTTCACTTTTTTGCGCAGATTAGGGGTTGTACCGTGGATTAGGTTCGTTTAAAATATTTTATTTTAGTTTGTGGTGTGGTGCCTGACAAAAAAATGTTCAAAGTTTAATTGACCTTTTCAATTTTGAAGCCTCTCTCTCTGGCGTCAGACTGTCAGACGCCAAAAGAGTATGAAAACAATGATTAACAGCTATTGACAGTGGTTTGTTGACAAGAGTTTTATACGTGTGAGACTGGAAACTATTATTTCCTCGGGTTTTTCAAGGTTTTTTCCTAACAATGGTGATTGTGTGTAGTGTACCATTTTCGTGAAAATAATTCCTATTCACCGGCGGACGTGTCTTTCCATAAGTTTTCATCAAATCCTACATTTGTCAAAATTTGGATACACAAAATCAGAACTGATACTCGCAAAAGTAAGGGAAATCCACGACCCATCAAGTATACAAAGATATCCACGTTCAAGTTTAGTTTGCGGAAGCTGTTTGCTTCCCACATTTTCTTTCCAATTTCAAATTTCACCATTCTATGTCGGTCATTGTCATTTTCCATTCACTGAACAAAGATACCTAACTCATCGGTGGAGTCACCGATTAGAATAAAAACCAGAGGGGATTGCTAAACACCCTATACACTTGACATTGACGAGAAAGCAAATGTTGGCGGTAATCTGAATGTTTTCATACTTTATCGTCCATCTCTTTTAATTGAAAACGTCAATTGCAGAGCCAATCTTTGGTCGATCATTATCCGATAAGGCTGAAATTGAAATTGCAACCCACACATTTCTGATATAGGAGCCGCCACTGGCGTGACGTCATCTGCGAGCTATTTATCGCGTACAGTATTGTCCGTTGCATGGTTTTTGAGCTACGAGTACTGAATAGACACAGGGAACAATGGGCTATTGCTGCGTTGTCATATCAATAATATTTATTATTACATGAAAATTAATGATATTTTATTGCAATTTTCATGTATTAATAAATATTATCGATATGACAACGCAGCAATAGCCCATTGTCCCCTCTGTCTATTCAGTAGTCTTAGCTCAAGAACCATGCAACGGACTATACAAGCGATGATGTCGGTTGCTAGGCAACCTCAAGTCATGGAAGTAGAATTCTAGTAGAAGCAGAAGAAAACTTGTTTTATGAAAATATCATAAATATCACATATTGGATATTATCTCGGAGCAGAAACATTTTTGAAAAAATCCCTGAAACATGTCAACTATAATTTGAAGGGGGATGAGTTTTTATGCAAAATTCACCATCCCTCTTTCAACCCTTCAGCCCCCAGAGCCACCCCCTAGAAAATTTTAAATAGGAAGGGGGGTCAAGTGATACATCATTTTGGAGGGTTTTTAATTCCATACATTTTGGTACAAAATTTTAATCGCTATAAGTTCAACTGTTTTGGAAATATTGACAGTTGAAAATTGACTTTTTTGCAACTTTGACGGGCTGTAAAACCTTAATGGTTAGTTTTAGAGGAAAATTTAACTTACATTTTTGTCTTGAATTTTCATAAACTATCATTTGACAGGAACTTCGAATTTAATCCATGATCGAAAATTCCGGTTGAAAATTTAATCTCCGGTTGAATTCAAAAATGGTGTCAAATGATAGTTTTTGAAAATCTAAGGTGAGAATGTAAGATCGGTTTTCCACTAAAATGAACCGTTAAGGTTTTACAGCCTGTCAAAGTAGCAAAAAAGTCAATTTTCAACTGTCAATATTTCTAAAACAGTTGAACTTAGGAACTAAAATTTAGTACCAAAATGTATGGAATTAAAAACCCTGCAAAATGATGTATCACTTTGACCCCCCTTCCCATTTAAAATTTTCTAGGGGGTGGCTCTGGGGGCTGGGAAATTTTTCTACTACGAGATAATAGGGGTGGGAAGTTTTCAAATTGACACCCTTTATATAATTATATCATAAAATATTGGATATTTTGATATTTATATAAATATCATGATATTTTTGCACCCTGATATGAACCAATTAGAATACACCTAATGATGAAAAAATATTCTCTTCGAACATTAAATATCTTGCTCGATATTAAACTGATTAATGATACAAGTTCTACACGTCCGGACGTCTGTGGATTCCAAACTGGAATCCCCGGCTTTTCGACCAATCAAATTCTCCTTATTTTCGGAATACACGGGCCGCAACAAGACAATCCAAACAAAACATGACTGACGTCTACTGTCAGATCACGAAACTTTCATTTAAAAAAAAATCAAGGGGGGTTTAGACTTTTGATGATTGTTATTTTTTACAAAAAACTAATGATTTTCTTCCAAAAAGTTCGAAGAGAAAGTATAGTCTTTCTACTCGCAAATAATGGCTATTATTCACTCGAATGATTCCAACACTCGCCTTGAATGATTCCAACACTCGCCTTCGGCTCGTGTTTTAATTTTCATTCTCGTGAATAATAGGCATCATTATATGCTCGTTGAAGAATATCTCGAAGAATATAGTATTATAACTACTTTCTCAAGCTTGTTGCTTGGAAACAGATCGACGCCCTACTGTGTCTTTCGTAACAAATATGAAAATCAACTCGTGCAGTTTTTAGAATACACGCTTTCATCTAAAATTATCAGTAATTTTGAAATTACCCCCAAAAATATCAGGTAGTGATTTCAGAGAATTGTCTCGGCGCTGCCCGCTGGCTCGACTATAACGTTAATAATTATATGTATCGCATCTAAAATCAGTTAAATCTTACCTAGGCAAAGATGTTTCGACTTTTTCAGAACATGAAACCGAAACCACTTCCGCCACAACCTCCATCCCAGTTAATATTTAAATTTAACAGAAACCTACACGCGGCAACACGTGGATTTAGGAAACGTTGTTTTAAACAATTTATAACAAAAAATGAATTGTAAAAAAAAAACAAAAAACGGATTTTTTTTTTCAAATCCTGAAAATGTAGAGAATCCAAATTTTATTTTAAAAAAAATTGGGTTATGTAGAAATCTTAAAATCTTAACATGTGATTGAGGGAGCTGCGTTCAAGAACGTGCTTCTTGGCGGTGGGAAAATTATTTTAAGAGCGGTCTGTTTCAAGGCTCATGTTTGTTTTTTGAATGAAAAAATTAAATAATATATACAGAGAAGTTAGGTTGTTTGACAAAATCGATATCCTTCATTTTACGGTTGAAGCCCCAATAGTTGTATTCCTTTCACACCTAGGAGGAGCTCCGGAACAGCTCCGGGGCTTCACGCGCCTATTCCTTTCGAAAAGTGTTTGTTGCACTACGCATATGTTCCCTGCAAATCGGGGGCGACTAAGCACCGAAGCGAGTAGCTCGAGTGTTTCAAGCTCTTGAAAGGAATACAACTTAATATAGGCGCGTTCGTTTATTCCCTCGAAGTGCGGAGCGTGTGGAGCTTGAGCTACCTTGGACAGAGGTCAGCTGATCATCGAGCAAACCGAGCTTGAAAATCTTGAAATAAAAAACGAACGGGTTTGTGTATCTCGAACCATACAACAGCTGCGCTCTGTGCGCACCATACGCTCGAAATTTTGAATGACGTTTGTTTATTTTCTTTCGAGCGTGTCGAGAAAAACTTTTCGCGTTCGTAAATACGTCGAGAGAGTGTATCGAGCTCGCTCGATTCGCTCGGAATTTTTTGATGGTGTGGAGTGTGCAGCGAGCGCCAGTTTAAAAAAATTCTAAACCTACTAAGCTAGTAAAAGTAAAATTGATTTCCTTCGTGCGTGCAGAAAACGCGTTTTCACGCACCGATTTGCGTGGAAGTACCACTTTTCCGCACAGCGTGCATGAGAATAAATTTACCGCACGAAAAGTTTTTCATGCACTGTTTTTTTTTTCAATTTTTCTCTTACCATAAATAATTAATCCTACTCATAGGTAATAAAAATAATTGTTAATATGCTGTTATTATAAACTTATTGCTTAAACTTAATTAAAAAATCACATTTTTGACCATTTCCTTTATCAGTAGAGAAAAAAACAAACAATTTCCGTACGCTCGTAGAAAAAATATTGTACCTAACACGAGCGTGAGGTATTTTCCGCACTTACGGTTTGCACGAACTCCGCTGGCTCGTTCCGTTGCGTGTGGAAAAATATAACTACCCACTTATCCACACTTGATAGGTGAATAACTATTTCGTTTTTGTTAGTTCAAAGTTTTTTAGTTTTTGTGAGTGTATGACGCAATCGAATTTTCGTGACGAATGTAGTTCATTAGTTTAAATTTTGTATTACAAGATCCACCAGAGATCTGGGTTTTGTGCATGGGAAGTTAGGGCATCAGATCTGGGGGGGCTACAGCCCCAGGCCCATACTGCCGCCCTCAATTAAAACGCGGTATCTGCAGCAAACATGAAATGAGAAAACGGCGCCTACAGTTTTTTCTCTGGATTTTGAGTTTGAATTGATTTCTTATCACGAAAAATGTACAGTGGTAGTTGGAAATATAGTTAAATTAAATGTTAAATTTTTAGGTGAAAATCGCCGTAACTGCATTAATAGTTGAGATAATGAATATACAGTGAACTTCAACATAAAAAAAACAAATTGGTCAGTTTATTGTACAAATTCAACATAATATAAGTACATAATTTTATAAAACACTTGATTAGATCATATCTTTCTCTTTCCCACTGTCAAATGCAGCTTGCTCAGTCAAAACGCGGTAAATACATGACGCGCACGTGCACATACCGCGATTTAGCTAAGGATGTTACAGATACCGTGTTTTAACTGAGAAATCATGTCATTTTTGCAGATACGGCAAAATATTTATATTGTGTTTTGCTAGTAAATGAGTAGTTACCGCATTTAGCAATTGTAGGTAGATAACAAAACCTGTTAGCTATCTCAAATAGGAAAACATCTCAATTTCTCAGATTTTTGTAGATGCCGCTTTTTAATTGAGGACGGCAGCATAGGGGGAAGCCCCCCGCAAGCGCTGCCGGAGTCAAGAAAAATGTTGGGGTGCCACGCCCAAAAACGTTCATTTCGACCCACAAAATGAACGATTATGGGCGTTCTGAGCCTTCAAAAAATAAACAAATTATTGTTTATTTCTGAAAGTACAGGGTGTCCGAATTTGGATGGTTTTAATAGGAAACATCAATTTCTGAGCAAGATACAAAAAAAAGAACCCCCCACTCTGAGGCTCAAATTTCTTGAAATTTTGATTGGTGCAAACCGCATTTTGAAATCTTCAACCGTTTAGCCGCTAGAGGGCGATTCTCGATTCTGAGCAATAATGTGAAACCATCATAACTTTTCTGTTTATGAAAATTATTGATTTTCGTAAAAACTTTCTAGAAGCACTTTTTAAAGCAGAATTCAGTGACGTTCTCAGTTTTTTTCTAGTTGGTCCCAACTCCGAGATATTGACCAAAGTCTGGTTTTTTTCAATAGGACACTCTATATATTAATAGCTCATTAGAAAGCTCGGCTTTTTCTGATTTCAATGATAAAAGTTCGATAGGTTTATCTCTAATAGTTTTCGAGAAAAAAAATTATTTCGGTTTTTGTCATAAGAAGCAATGTGTAAGACCCAATCCTACTTTTTTATCCTTTATGCAAATATGACAAATTCAACCTTCATAGACACTTACAAAATTGAAAATTTGATAACCCATTTTCAAGTTGTTGGTGCTCATCTAAAGCCAAAATCAATATTACTTTCACTCATTTAATTAGGTAGTATACCACCAAAGTTGGCTATTTTGCAGGTGTCTATGAAGATTGAATTTGTCATATTTGGATAAAGGATAAAAAAGTAGGATTGGGTAGTGGAAGTTTCATTTCCATAAGTTGAACCATTTTCGTACAGGGTCCGATCAAAAACTGAAACATTAATTTTCGAAAAACGCGTTTTTCCTAACGTGCATTAATTCTTCTCTTTTATTATTTATCGGATACCTCTTTGAATAAGGAGCAAATAACCATGATTTTTTTTGTTCTGGCATACTCAGTTTTTACGTAAAATACAAACAAATAGGAATTACGACATATTTTTGAGCCACCCTATTTCAAAAACTATCAATTTTTGACATAGGGTATGTTAGACAAAAGTTATTTAGAATTGTTCAGAGAGTCCAAAAAAAAGATAATATACAGGGTGTCCCATTTAAAATAACAAAGTCAATACCATTTCCGGTGAAACCGGAAAAGCCATTCAATTGTTTTTATATTAAAATTGTTCAAAATATTCAACCCTATCGACATACGGAATTGCATATTTCTATCTCGAGCCGTTAAGGAATGCCGCCGTGGGTAGTAGTTTCATTGTCACCCGGTATAGGGTGTCCCATTGAAAAAAATCGTATTTTGGTCAATATCTTGAAATCGAGGCCGATTAGAGAAAAACTAAAAACGTCACTGAATTCTGCATGAAAAGTGCTTCTAGGAAGTTTTTACGGAAATCAGTTATTTTCATAAACAAAAAAGTTATGAAGATTTCACAGTATTGCTCAAAATCGAGAATGGCCCCCTAGCGGCTAAACGGTTGAAGATATCAAAATGCGGTTTGCACCAATCAAAATTTCAAGAAACATGAGCCTCGGAGTGGGGGGTTCATTTTTTTGTATCGCGCTCAGAAATTGACGTTTCCTATTAAAACCATCCAAATTCGGACACCATAGGCGCCGGAATTTCAAAATACCTATGTGGGCTCGGGCTCCAAAAATTAAAATAAGTAGAATCAATTAGATAGACAGGAATAAGATACTAGATACATAGACCTAAACTAAATGGGACCAGTTGGCAGATACCAATTTCACTGCAGGATCGATACGCTAGATCATTGATTGTCCCTGCAGGTCCCTGTCTATGATTAAAATTCGGGCATCTTCGACAGCTCGGCTATATTCGGCTTTAGCAGCACCATTGGCGTAGCCAGGATTTTGCCTTGGGGCGAGGCGAAATTTACAGGAAGTGATCCTTGCTTGCAGCACCGCCGTATGCGCTGCTAGAAAGAAAGCGCCGCAGGCGCGAAATTTTTGGGTCCTTTCGCGGTATTTATGGGACTTCTAATGGCGGAGATGCGGCCATTTGAACAAATTATGATAAGAATAATTTATAGTAGAACGTGAAACCGAACGGAAAGGAAATAAAAAACACAACAAAATATTCAAAATGTTTGTTGAAGTATAGGTACAGCAAAAACAACAAAAACATTAAACACACAAGTTTGATATAAAAATGAATAGTTAGGAACAGAAACAATATATTTCTGTGCCTACCCATTACACCAGTGGCGGTCCATACAAGATTTTCTAGGGGGGGGTAATGGGTGACGGGAAAATTATCAAGTGTCGCAACGTACCGCCGGAGGCGAATTTTTTTTTGGGGTGCCACGTCCAAATTTGCATTTGAAAGTCGTTTAAAAAACACGCTTCGGGTAAAAATGTTTCCCGATGCCATCAAAATAGTTATACAGGGTGTCCACTTAGTGCGATATCTTCTGACAGGGTGATGCAAGAAAAAAAAATAAAAATTCAAAGTTGTTTGATTCTCTAAGGTGAATTACTTAAAAATAATTTTAAATATAGGTACAGGGTGCTCTGTTAATGGGGTATGCGACAGAATTTTGTTATTTTTAAATGGAACACCCTATATTTTAGTACATTCTATTGTTCTAAAAATCCTACATTCTTTTTGTTAGGAATCATTTATACCAAAACTCAACGGTTTTTAAAATATTTAATATTTTTTCAAAAAATTACAGCTTGCATGTGTCAACAAAAACAAACACATTTCGTCCATTGGAGATCCTATCAGCTAAAGCTTTTGCAGGTTGTTAGTGCATAATGTCGATTTTAATCTAATACTCCAACGGACTTTGAGTTGGTGCCTCCCTACATTAGAACGCCAATAATTACTTGACGTTACACCTGCCATATGAAATGCCCCCTCGCTCCTCATACGGAAAGTGTCAGTTTAAAAACGACGGACTTCACTCACATTTACCACAAGGTCCGATGAAAATCTGTCAACATTCTACAGGGTGTTCGCAATACCGTACACAAAACCAAACATTTCAAACAACCCAACCATAACTTTATGACGTCATCTGGGGTGCCTCAACATAATGCAAATCTGCATAAGGCACCCAAGATGCGTCAGCAAGTTACCAATTACCATAGACAACTTATGAATTTTAGGAACCTTGGTAGGTACATCGGTACTAGTGAGCCTATCATATTCATAGGATGCCTTTAATCCTTTACCATGTAAAATGTAGAACTTGTCTTTTGTTGAAATTTTGTTGTAATTAAAAAATGTATAAAAAAAATCTCTGTCTGGGGGGGGGTAATTACCCCCTCTACCCCCCCCCCTTTAAACCGCCCTTGCATTACACCCACTACATACAATACCAAAATCACTATGGGGGCTCCGCCCCCATAGGAAATTCCCATGGGGGCTCAAGCCCCCGTTGCCCCCATGTTTCCGGCGCATATGTCGGACACCCTGTACAAATAATATTGAACTAAATAAAAAATTTAAAAATGGGCCATATGGATCTCTGCAAAACAACATCAGAATTGGCTCAAATTAGGCATCAACATTGAGACTGAACCGTAAATGTTTAAATGCACATACCTAGATTTTTAAAGTATGATAATTGAAAAAAAAAAAAAATTGAAAATAGGTGTTAGTATGTTTGGTTTTTTGTAATTTCTATTTTCTAATATGTGTGTGTGTGATGAAGTGCGAACTACCTAAATTGCCTATAACATGTACCTACATTCTTGAGAAGTCTAAAGCTGGATTTATACAGGAAATAAAATAAAATAAAATAAGAAATAACATAACAAATAAGCAAAATAAGAAATAAGGCGTTTATACAGAAAAATATAAAATAAAATTAAAATTATTTTGAACCAATCACCACGCGCCTGAACTGTCATCGGTCTAATCTAATCGACGTCGTGACATGCGCAAATAGCATTTTCACATAAAATAAAATAAGAAGTTAAAAGTTAACCAACTTTTTATTTTTGCTTATTTGTTATCTTATTTTATTTTTGTGTATAAACGCCACCATGAGTTCTCATAAGGCCATCTTTTAATTTTATTTTATTTCTTATTTTATGTTATTTTATTTCCTGTATAAACCCAGCTTAACCTTGAATTTTGTGAAATAAGTAACCTTGCCCCAATCTGTAAAATCAGATCTTCTCCTATGTACCTACGGTAACGGTTCTGAAAACTTTTGGTTTATTTATTTTTTATGACATGAAAAACGCTGCAAATGATCGATGTTGTTCGTTTCTTTGTTTCAATGTAATGAACTGAACTAATGAATTTGCCACAAAGCAGCGCTTTTGCTGAGAGGATATTCTCAAGCCTACTTAAACAATATAAAAACCAAAAATAGAAACAGGATAATTCTTATACCCTCAACAACAAATTCTCAATAATTGTTAGGTAAAGAGGTTCCATCGTCACCAAAAGTAACTAAGACAGCATCATATCAGCTCTCGTACTATTATATGATTTTTACGGTCAAATATTCGTCAAACTATGCTGTTTTCAGACCCCACTTTTTCTGTTTTTTTTTCTTGTGGGCCCCACAATTCATTTCTTAATCTTCAGCAAAAAAAAAACCGAAAAATAGTTTTTTTTTTTGGCAGATTTATTTACAAATAAATGATGGAGGATGGAGGTTATAAAGTACGGAGCGAAATGAGCAAGCTCGATACGCTCTCTCGACGTATTTACGAACGCGTAAATTTTGCTCGAAACGATCGAAATAGAATAAACGAACGGAATTTAGCAATTTCGAGCGCACGGTGCGCACAGATCGAATAAACGAACGCGCCTATATGTTTCAAGATTTCTGAGAATAGGGCAATCCAACGACCTGTCAAAATGGAGGCCAATGCCTTTTTATCCGGATTTTCCACTAATAATTTCTTAAACTAAAAACTTTCCATCTTAAGATACGAAAATTATCCTCCCAAACACTAGAAAATCATTTTAAAATACCACAAAATACACAAAAAACAGTTTTTTGATAAAAAAATGTCACAGTTGCGTGAGCTAAATTTATGGCGCCGATTTTTTGGCATTGACCATGTATTGACCGCCATTTTGTTTGGATTGCCCTATAGAACCAAATGTACCTATAATCAAGTCATATGAATCGCTCTATTCCTGTCTGCTCCAACTATCTATTCGGTCGGCCGGTTTCTCAAGTCACCCCCGGTTTGCAAATTAGTTGTATTCCTTTCAAGGGTTTAAAACACTCGAGCTACTCACTCCGGTGTTAGTCGCCCCCGATTTGCAAGGAACAGATGCGTGGTACAACAAACACTTTTCGAAAGGAATAAGCGCATAACGCCCTGGAGCTGTTCCGGAGCTCCACCTAGGTGTGAAAGGCCTAGGTGTGAAAGGAATACAACTATTGCAACACTCCTCAAGCTGGGTTCGGAATGGTAGAAAGTGTCGTCACTTTTTAGGCCGGATTTTCATGCATCCGTTTCCCGACGAAATATGTCCGAAAAATCTTCTATTTTGACATATTTTTATACGATTATGTCAGAATAGAATGTTTTTCGGACATCTTCCGTCGGACAAACGGATGCATGAAAATCCACCACACGATTGACACTGTGGCGTTCGTTAATTGGTAGGAGTAAGTTTGGTGTACACTTTATTTGCGTTTGGAAATGATTTGGTGTCCAAATGGTGTAAATATGGTGGGACACCGTTCACTCGTTACAAAGTGATGGTGTATTTGGTGTTACACCGCCGATTACACCTTCATCACGTGATACAACACTACACTACACGAACACCGCACTAGCACTGCACTAAAATCCCATTCCGAACTGAACTTCAGTGGACACGTTTACCCTGGGGTGCATTCACGATTCGACAACACGGGTTAAATTCTACCACTGATCTAAAAAATAAATGGATAAACAATCGTACGGCTTGATTGGCTGAAATTGTGCGAAAATTTGGGGCCAATATTCTTATGGTTCGAGTACGTTCATAACCTCTATTCGAAAAAAAGATGGAGGATTTGATTCGTATCGGACGTTCGTAATCGGGCCCCTTGGTGTTTTGTCTCTGCAGGAACCTCATGAAACGAGACTTTCTCGCGACGAGAACGGCTTCCACAACTAAGTCAATACATACACGTATGCATTTTCCAAAAAATAAACACTTTACAGACTTCATACAATTCAAAAATCGCAATAAAACGGCATTTTTTTTTAAATAAATAGGCATTGACCTTCATTTTGAGTTTCTTTTTGACAGTTCGTTGGATTGTCCTATTTTTCACGTTTGAAAACGCAAGGAAAATGTATAATTAAAAACAAATCGATCAAGGACTGCGTGACGCCACTCGCATTCCTCCATGTTCGATATTTTTATGAACGTATGGGATTGGGCAATCCTGTAGCAGTTTACTATTCTTGGGGCTCCTATTTGAAAAAGGCTGAAAGCATGAACATTTCATATTTCTGACATTCAATTTTTGTTTCAGACCATGGATTCTGAAAATTCAGCCAAAACTGCATTAACTTTTGGATTAACACCTTTCTTCTACCTGTAAAGGTAAAGGCTGTAGATGAGGTGTCAATATATAAAAAAACACCCTGTACACAGGGTTGGACGAACTTTTGGAAGTGGGCCGGGAAAATTTCAGTCTAGCGGCCCCTACATCATCACCCCTAGATGTGATCAAATAATATTTAAGTTCATTATCATCAACGCATCTAAATTTTTCATTGTAAGTCGATTCCTTGATCGATTTTTTATGCATTAAAGTGTTGAAAATTGAAAAACATTTTCCGTACCTTCCTTGTGTGCACGCTGAAGTGAGGACATACTGGTAGGCCCTGAAGATCTCTGTAAGCACGGATGTAAAATCGGTATTTTTACCTATACAAAACCGTCAAAACCAAACATTGTTTGCAGCGTAAATGTGAAAAACACTTTTTTTTTAAAGTTCTGATTCATGCCCTGTATCTAATTCTGTGTCATTTAGTATTTACATCATCTTCATCGTTAAATTCAGGGAGATCATACAATACAACTTAAATCATTTAGCAACTTTAATTCATTTCCTATATCATCTTCATCTTCATTCTTCATCGTTAAATTCAGGAAGGTCATACAGTTCCGACCTTTTCAAGTCACCTACCTAATTTTATTTAAAGCATCGTCTGGCATTAGTTCGGGAAAATTGATTATGAAAAATTAGCACAAAACAAATATCTCTATGCCTTGAATAAGATGCCTCTATTTTTATTATGATGCGATCATTGGCCACATCGCGTACTTACACCCGAAATTTGAACATAGCAGTAGCTGGAGGAGTATCATCTCTACTTCTTCCCCTGTTATTTCTTTCTTTCATTTACTTCCAGTACTGTATTTGCCCATTCGACATTTTAAGCACTTTCTAATATTTCTTCCATGTTGCTTTGTTCCTTTTTCAGTGCGCCATGAATTGAATTAACCAGTAATTCTTTGTGCTTTGATAAGGTCTGTTCTCACAGAAATCACAAACCAGTCAAATTTCATTGGATGAAAATATTCAGAAAACTGTTTGTTGGCGATTTGCACTAAACTCTGTCTAACCAAAGTTCAACGTTGAAGGTCACTAATTACTCGAATATATCACAGACGTTGCTTTTTGCTGCTGTCTTTATTGCACGCGCACTGTGTTTATCAAACCAAAATAGGTCCGAAAGTGTGAATCCTATGGTTACCTACAAGGATGAGTAAGTGACCTTTAACGTTCAACTTTGGTTAGACAGAGTTTAATCAAAAACGCTCTGACTGGTTCGTGATTTCTGTAAGAACAGACCTTATGTAGCTCGTCCCTTTAAAGGTATCTTGATAAAGGTTCTGTTGTTCTAAAGATCGGCCCACTTTCTGATCGGCCCACCGGGAATTTCCTGGTATCCCGGTGGGTTCATCCAACCCTGCCTGTACATTGCTAGTACGTGATGTATAGTCCGACAAATACCATTTTAAAGTCACGTGATATTGGTGGCAAAAAACGTATGTTCGTTGATTATGTCGTTGATATCACCTACAAAAAGCTACTTGTGGTTAATTACTATTGAATTTTAAGATATGTTTCCACTAGCATTTTACAAACGCGTTTCTGAAGTAGTATTGACCAATCAGATGAGAACTTTTGTCGCTTCTGCTGCCCCTTGTAAAACATTCTGAACTTAAATTGGGTACCCGTTTTCTTTTTGCATCTTTTTGAGTTGGAAAAAGGTTAATATAGTCAAAATTATTAGCTGTGTTTGTTCGTTGTATCATTTTCTAAAATAACTTTGACAAACTAATTGATGACAGTGACGAATTCTATTTCAGGTAAGAATTTTATGAACAATAATTAGACAGCAATTTTTTTTTCAATTTTACTATCACCGCTGTTTGAGATGTATTCAACAAGGATAGAGAAAAATCACGTGACTTTAAAATGGTATGTGTTGGACTATACATACGTGATTCTAATGGCGTTTCCGATTGGTAGATCTAGTGCGAAACTTGTGCAATTTTTTCTATTTCTGTCTTTTTTTTCTACAGGTCGATTAAAGGGATGCAAATACACTCAGTGCGTACTGAATTTACCAATCGGAAACGCCATAAATAAAAACATAAAACGTCTAAAGCCCGGGACACATCTGTCATGCATTCTTCCGATCCGACTCCGATCATACAATCAGGGTGCTTATTCTTGGAATAGGAAGCAGCGTTCCCAGGAGAACGAGTGGTCCGCTGCTCCCCTGTTCCAAGAATAAGGACCTTGATTGTATGATCGGAGTCGGATCGGAAGAATGCATGATAGATGTGTCCCTGGCTTAAAGCTGAGTACGCATATGAGCATGAACGCGAATGAGGCAGCCCGAGGTCACACGAGCATAAGTATGTGTACGTCTGAACGAGGCGTGCAAATTTCTTTGAACCCGCATGCATTTGGCCTCGACCCGATCCATTTGTTGGCGGTACATCAAAGTGACGCATCTGCTCGTGCGCTGCTCATGTGTGCTCAGTGTGGATAGAAATATTAAAAAATTCATTTCGAGGTCGAGGCAGTCCACGTGTTGTTTTGAGATGAAAGCGATTAAAAATTTAAATTAATAACAACAAGCAGTGACGTAGCCAGTAGGGTGGCAGGGGGGCGACGGCTCCCCCCGCACCTACACGTATGGCGCCCCTACCGCTCTTAAAAAACAGAAACAAGAAATTATAAAAGTATGCTCAGTATGCTGTTTTTTATTTATTTTATTGACCTCTTCAATCTTCATCCTTTATTCTTTATAGTAAATTGGCATTATCGGCAAATGGTTCAGTTCAATCAAAGGAAACGTGATAGTTTGTGTTTTGATGGTTGATGTAGTTAAAATAAAAGTACCGCGTATACCGCCGATTTTTTCTGCCACTTCACTAATAATTTCTGAAAAACAAAATTGAAAAACAATTATTATGAGTTTCAATGTATTTATTTGTTTATCAAACTAGGAGTTGTCATCCCTCCGGATTTCCACGGATTTATTCCAATTTTCAAGGCGTCCGGACACGTTCGGAAGGATTTTTTTAAAGTTAACGTTATGTTCACACATTACTTCTTTTAATACATAAATGTTTTTCGGAGTGGCACCCAAAAAAAAATAGTTTCTGAAAGCTTGAAATAAACGTTTTTGGGCGTGGCACCCGGGGAAATTTTTCGCCTCCGGCGGGCTTTTCGTCTTCAATATTTTCCCCTAAAAAGCAAATAGTACAAAAGCATACAAACATCCATTTTTTACCCCTTCCCCTTCCTCCAAAAGAATTATGCGCCCCCTCATATGTTTGCCCCTCCCGCCCCGCAAGGCTGGCTACGCCACTGACAACAAAAATGCTCACCACATATTTATGGATCGATTCCGTACAACACCTCGTGCGTCCACTATTCAGGTCACCCAAAAGTTTATTTCTTCCCGAATCCAATTCCGGTTCGGCCTCGGATTGCATAATTCTCGTTCATGCTCATATGCGTACCCAGCTTAAGCATAAAAAATAATAGGGTGATAACAAATGACACAATTCACCTTGGTTAGTGCCGGTTTCTCAATAGCGAGTCACGAGTCACCTCCGGGTTGGTTTTAACTCCAGGGTAAGCGTGTCCAGTTGCTATGTTCACCTTGGAGTTATGCTTAACCCGGTGGTGACCTGCTATTGAGAAACCGGCCCTTAGGGCCAAATTATGGACTGACTGGTAAACGTCTGGTTATTACCTAGCAGGTACTTTCTATGCACTAGAGAATAGAAAGTACCTGCTAGGTAACAACCAGACACTTACCAGTGGGTCCATAATTTGGCCCTTAGGGCGTTTCTTAACCCGGCTAAGTCACTTCAACTACCCGAGTAAAATTTACCTAGTACACTGATCTCAAAAATAAATGGTTAAACAAAGAACGCTTCTAAAAATGCCGCTAATTTACGAGGTCATAAAGTAAACAAAAACAACTGACTGGGACAGCTGTGAGCGTGCGCAGTGGATGCATGTACTGTGCGTGCACAAAATCTGGCCAATGAAAACGAAGGAATTTCAAAATTTGGAACAGTTGTTCGAAAGATAAGACACTGCGCAGGCGTTAGGCTGTTCCGTTGCAACTGTTCATAAGAGCCGTTTTACACGGCAAAGTTTCTTTATGAAATTATTCACGAAATTATTGCCGAAAGCTTACTTTCAATTTCCTCAGTTCATTTGACTAGAGAATCTTTATATTTTGTATTTTTTTGCAAATTACAATTACAATTATTGTGAAAGGTAAATGGTATTGGTAACCAAAATAACTGTGAGTGTGGGTAATTTTTTTTTTACATGGTATCCTATCCTTACACATCACAACAACTCAGGCTAATTTCATGAAATTACTGGAATTGTATTTGATTTGTTATTTTCTTTGATGTTATCAGATGGCGTCACAAAAAAATTAGCATATCGATACTGGTATCGAAATATGGATTTAAAATATCGATGCCATTTGATGAGTATCGATATTTTTAAAATATCGTACGTATTGAGAATAGAAATATCGATAAGCGAAAATCTAGATTCTAGATAAATATCAATCAGAAAATTTGGTGGTATGCGGTAAGCATTCCGACACAGAATAGATATCAGAATTAGGCAACAAAACACATCGATTCAAAATTTTTAGGTGGGGGATAGGTTAAATGATGGTCAATTCATTTTTTTTTTACAGTGCTTCAAGCCCTTTTAAAGTGCTTCAAGCCCTTTCAAAGTGCTTCAAGCCCTTTTAAAGTGCTTCAAGCCCTTTTAAAGTGCTTCAAGCCCTTTGGAAGTGCTTTAAGCTTCCAAAAGTGCTTCAAGCCCTCTAAAAGTAATTGAAGCTCATTGAAAGGGATTAAATTACTTTTTTTCAATTACAAATTACCAAGCTCTTTTCTGAAGTAATTGACTTTGCAAGCCCCAATCACAAATATGTAAAAGGGCTTGAAACACAGGGCTTTCAAGCCCTCAAAGTGCTTCAAGCACTTTTACAAGCACAAAGCACTCAAGCGCTGCCCAGCTGTGTCTCTCTCCCACCCTATGTTTTTGGGCGGAACAAATTTTTTCCCGATAAGCAGTCTATCCTTATCTTTTACATAGGACATTCATTGACGATTCATAAAGTTCGATGGAAAAGAAAACCCCGTTTATTTTGTAATTGTGTGCGCCGAAACTCACGCATTTTCTCGGCCGCGCCCACAAAAAGTATAGAACATTTTCGAAACTTTGCCGTGTAATCAGAGCTGGGCAAGCTACTTGGAAAAAGTAGCTAGCTACAAGCTACAAGCTACTTTATATTGTAAGTAGCTAAGTTACTCAGTAGCTCAACTACCTCTTTGAAAAAGTAGCTAAGCTATTAGTAACTTAACTACAGAGCTTAACTACATTTTGAATTAGTGAAAGCTACTATTTAAGCTACTTTTATCAATGGACATGCCTTACCTGATTTAATTTAATAATATCATCATACGAAAATAACATATTAACTTTCTTTAAGAAGTAGTAGGTATTCATATTTTTGTCAAAAACCACTGGAAATTAATTTATTAGGTTTACTTTGATTACAGTGATCTGCGAATGCGAGAATATAATAGGACAGAATTTCCCAGAAAATGATAATTGTAGCTTGAGCAATGGGAACTTGCACATTTTTTTTTAATTTCAAAAATGTGTTGTACTACACTAAAGACATAGTCATGCCAAATATCAAGCATTAAAAATCAGCCGTTAATTTTTTATAAATATTTGAAGTTACGCTCGAAACATCGCCATTTGAAACGACCGATTAGTGTGACGTCACTCAGCAACAAAATTCCGTTGAATATCCTTGGTTGACAGTGACTTTCGAGCAGGTAGATTTAGATTATGGTTATGTTGTTATGTATGCCGTTTATGATAGATTTGACATTGACAACACCAGCAGCACATGGCGTGGCAGCGGTGCGACCCGATTATTAATTACTGCCTTGTGACGTCAGGACCCATAGAAATACGTTTTTGATCTCGTCAAGAATTTCGAATTATTTGGTATTTTCAATTGAAGATTTTGGAAACCAGAAATAAGATATTATATCCATTTCCTAATTGCATCATTTATTAGGATGATTGTTATTGTATTTTATTATTTATTTCATATTTAATTAATTGTGCAAGTTCCCTATTAAAGTATGAAGTTACTTTTATCGAGCGGTAAATTCAAACGCGGGCGATAGGTTGGTGGAAACGTGCCTTTATGGGGGGAAAACAGTTTATTTTTGAAAACAATGTCGAATGGATGCCATTATATATTATAGGTATAGTTATTTTATTTTTGAACTAGAAGAGTCCGCTGCGCATAAAACGTAATAAGTATTTTGGGCGTTGAGTATCGTTAACCACACCCTCGGACGGTAAATGTCACTTTCCGCCATTAATACCTAAATAACTATTAACTATCTACCAAAAGTAGCTTAAGTAGCTTTTTTAGTAGCTAGCTACTTTTCACAGTAGCTTATGAATACTTGAAACACATTACCAAAAGCTACAGCTACAAGCTATATTTTTTTTAAAGTACCTAGCTTGAATAAGTTATTAGGGACATAAAGCTACTTGAAATAATTCGCCGGTATCGGTATCGGTATCCGTAACGCAACTAAATACGTTGACAAGCCAAAAGGCTGTTAAAGCGCTCCGTGTTCCGGTAAACGTAAACGCATCTCATAACCTAGTAATTTTCGTGTCAAAACTCCAGCGTTTTTATATAAAATTGTTATTTTTTTTGCGATAGAGAAGCACTAAACACACAAGAAACTCAAGAAAGTATAAACTAAATAAATTAAATCAACCCGGAAGAAAAGTGAGGTTATATTCATTTAAAATTTGACACATGCGTCAGGAATGTCAAGATACGTTACCGATACGGATACCGCGAGAGGGCCGTAACGTTACGATGTACGTACGGTATCTCGGCGTCCGTATCGCTTCTGCACATGCGCAGTTCGATACCGATACGGATACCGACCAAAAAATACGGAAGCTTTATGTCCCTATTAGCTACCAAAAAAGTAGCTAAGCTAGTAGCTTAACTACTTGGTAGCTATAGCTACTGCCCAGCTCTGCGTGTAAAACGGCTCTTAGGCAATCCAAACGTTTTATGCGTGTATCAAACGTCAAATTGTCGAAGCGATGTCAAAAAATGCGAATTTCGCAGTTATGAGTACTAGGCTTTAGGCAATCCAATCCATATGTCAAAAAGGAAAATTCAATATGGCATGGCGGCACGCAAGTCTGTTTTGAATATGTTTTTATGCGTATTTTAAATTATTTTGCTTAGAGTTTTGCTGGCAACTTTGATTTCGATTATTTATTAAAATATTTGTTGACTAGGCACCTAAACTATGAAATCGGGCAGAAATTAGATATTTGTTTTTGTTTTTTGGCCCATGTGTGGCCGCCACGCTATTTTGATTGTCACGTGGTTTGGATTGCCTAAGTGCCGTTTAAAGCCTAGTACTCATAACTGCGAAATTCGCAATTCGCATTTTTTTGACATTACTTCGACAATTTGACGTTTGATACACGCATAAAACGTCAAATTGTCAACGCAATGTCAAAAAAATGCGAATTTCGCAGTTACGAGTACTAGGCAAAGTTTCTTCACGAAATTACTCAGGAAATTGTTGCCGAAATATTTCTTAAGTCAACTTTTCCTGTTTTACACGACAAGCAAAACATACGAAATATTTCGCCAATAAACTTTCGAAAATGTTCTATAGTTTTTGTGGGCACGGCCGAGAAAATGCGTGAATTTCGGCGCACACAATTACAAAATAAAAAGCGGGTTCTTTTTCTTCGAGCCTTATAAATCCGGCATTGGATTTCCTATGTGATAGATAAAGATAGACTGCTTATCGGTGGATCAAGCGGTGAAAAAAGTGTTGCGCCTAAAAAAATAGGGTGGGATGGAGAAGACCAGCTGGGCAAAGCCAAAAGTAAACAAAACTTTATTTATGGAAGGGAAACAGAAATTCAACTTTATGAAACTGCAGAAGAGTACAAAGATTCAACAAAAATTAGAAAATGCAAGTTTTATTTGTTTTGGTTTACCAACGTATGTCGTTATAATTTCATAAAATCAGATTTTCGAAAATAAATTTTCGAAAATAGAAAATTCTTGACAGTGTGGCGAACCAAATATAATTTCATATTATTGATGGCAAAACGTTACTGCGCCGGCGTATGACCTTTATTTTCACGAAACTTTTGCTAAATTTTACTTGCCGTGTCAAACAGGTACGAAGCGAAATAAGAATAGTAAACTTACGAAATATTTCGGCAATAATTTCGTGAGTAATTTCGTGAAGAAACTTTGCCGTGTAAAACGGCTCTAAGAGCCGTTTTACACGGCAAAGTTTTGATAATGTTCTATAGTTTTTGTGGGCGCGGCCGAGAAAATGCGTGAGTTTTGGAGCACACAATTACAAAATAAACGGGGTTTTCTTTTCCATCGAACTTTATGAATCCGTCAATGAATTTCCTATGTAAAAGATAAAGATAGACTGCTTATCGGTGGAAAAAATTTGTTCCGCCCAAAAACATAGGGTGGGAGGGAGAGTACCAGCTGGTCAAAGCCAAAGGTAAACAAAACTTTAATTATGGAAGTAACACAGAAATTCAACTTAATAAAACTGCAGAAGAGTACAAAGATTCAACAACAATTAGAAAACGAAAGTTTTATTATTTGTTTTGTTTTGGTTTACCAAGATATGATATGAGGTTATGATTTAATATTATTGATGGCAAAACGTAACTGCGCCTGCGTATGACTAATATTTTCACGAAACTTTTGCTAAATTTTATTTGCCGTGTCAAACAGGAAAAAGCGAAACCAAGAATAGTAAACTCAATGACAATTTGACGTTTTATGCGTGTATCAAACGTCAAATTGTCGAAGCAATGTCAAAAAATGCGAATTTCGCAGTTATGAGTACTAGGCTTAATTCCGTAGCTTCCGACAACAGCTATTGAAGGATTGGTTTTCTGTCCTTCTTGCACACATACTTGTTGAAGTTTCGTTCTTGTTTTTCATGTTATGCCATTGGGTTAATTGGGTATTGGAGTGCGTTTCGCTTCGTTTTGTTTTTCTTGTGTTTTTATCTATGGTTTTTAATAAAATATATTCGTACACACATGCGAGCATCCACCTAGCAGCGGTTCCCAACCGGTGGGTCGCGACCCCTAAGGGGGTCGCATGGGGTTTTTGGAGGGGTCGCAATGCCAATATTATTATCGCCCACTTCAATTCCTTGAGAATGAAATGAGTGTCTTCCTGCTTGTGCTTTCTTCTCGGATACTAATACCATTTGCCTTTATCTACCTTCGTGAAAGTGGTTTTGCAACTTTTTTGCAAATTAGGACAAAGGCCAGAAATAGACTGGGTGACCGGGTGACTGGGCGTTCAAGATGACGTAAGATTGGCTTTAACAAAAACTGAACCAAGAATTTTAAAACCTGTGTTTAGTTACGAAATATTAATACTTTTGTTAAAGATTTCTCGATTAAATGAAGTTTTGCTTTTTATTTAATAATGGGTAGGGGGTCGCGACCTTATGAGCAAATGTGTAAGAGGGTGATGAATAAAAAAGGTTGGGAACCACTGCTAGATAGAGTCCGGCTTCATTGGTCTGGCCCATGGTTATAAGACATACACGTTCCGTCAACGGAAAAATGTTCGAAAATAATTGTTCGAAAGAAAATTGTTCGAAAGAAAATTGCTCGAACGGAAAATTGTTCGAACGGAAAATTGTTCGAACAGAAAATTGTTCGAATAGAAAATTGTTCGAACGGAAAATTGTTCGAACGGAAAATTATTCGAACGGAAAATTATTAGAACGAATTGTTCGAACGGAAACTTGTTCGAAAGAAAATTGTTCGAAAGAAAATTGTTCGAAAGAAAATTGTTCGAACGGAAAATTGTTTTTTTTTTCCGAAAAAATCAATAGTTTAACTGTGAATCGTAAATATCTATGCGGCCGGAGTTACCCAATTCCTTAATTCTTAATATTTGTCCCTGATTCTTAATTCTTGGTTTTTAAAATTCAATATCAATACACAAGGACTAGCACGCATTATAGACCCTGAGATAGGGCCTGTTTAGTGGAGTCATTTTTTTTGTCTGGCATTTTGAGGGATGAATGCGACTAGTTAGCTGATGAGAATATAAGTGGTTTTAATGCCTGCCTTCTGTTCGAAATGTCCACAGAATGTTTCGCCGGAAAACTCGATTTCGAACTGTGATTACCGTCTGGCTATTTTTCAGCGTTATTTTCACAACAAAACCTTTCATTCTCTCGATTGCCAGACAAAAAGTAAACGCGAAAGGTTCTTTTCTTTTCTCTTGGAAGTTGACACCCATCACCATTTTTTCAGCTATTGAAAAACATCTGATATTTTTCATGGGTGAATTATTTATGAATGTCAATCTCTTAATTAAAAGGTAGAAAATTTGAGATCATTAAAAAAAAATTCTTCATGTAAATCAATTTTATTCTTTTGCAAATTTTCGAACAGGAGGCCGGCATTAAAATCACCCATATTCTCATCAGCTTAGTAGCCACATTCACCCCTAAAAATGCCAGACAGAAAAAAATGACTCCACTAAACAGCCCCTATCTCACAGTCTATTAGGTAGACGGGTTAATTTGGGTTAGTTTACGTTTTTTTGGGTTAGTTTGGGCTAGTATACATATTTTTCGTGTAATACTGGTTAAAAGCGTATTTACTGATTGACAATAGGAGGCGCTTGGTTTCTCAAATTTAATATTAACATACAAGGACTAGCACGCGTTACGTGGACAGGTTAGTTTGCATATTTTTGGTTAGTTTCGTTACAGTTCATTTAATACTGGTTAGAAGTGTACTGGTTTCCAATAATATTTTGACCTGCGCCCTTTTGTCCGCTCGCTTTTGAGCTGCGCACTTTTGTACTAACGCCGAATTTACGGTTCAACGGATCTTCTCTTTGAGATTCAGTGAACGAAGCAAGCAATCGGAGATTCCAAAATAATCGAAATTTCGAGCTGTTGTATTTGAAAATGATTTTTTCTCCAAACGTCAGAAAAACGTCACTTTGTTAACCCCTGTCAAGATGTCAGAAATTTGATTTCCAAGCTGCTAGGCAAATCCAGCGGGTTAACACCTGTCGAGGTGGTAGAAATTTAATTTCTATGCTGCTTGGCAACCCCAGCGGCAGCAAAAGTACTTTTAGTGCCGCTGGAGCGGCAGTAAATAGAAGTACTTTTAGTGCCGCTCGTACTTGTGCTGCCGCTCAACCATCCACTTGCCCCCAAGCTTACCTCATTCGTTTGGAGAAAAAATAGCGTGTTGCATACGGAGTAGGAGCACTTTTTTGTGCTTCAGCAGTATTGCAAGCCTCACTACGTTCGGCTCGCAAACCTACCGCTTCAGCACAAAAAAGTAAAGCTTCTACTCCTAATAAAACAATATACTATTTCACGTTTTTGGTGGATTTACGTTTCCGAGGCGTATAAGTACATTTATTAACAATTTTCCATTCGAACCATTTTCCATTCGAACAATTTTTCTTTCGAACAACAGTGCCGGTTTAACTGCTATTTGCACCGCTACAACTTAAGGTCAGCCTTAGTTCTAAGTGGAACTTAAACCACGATTTTGCATTGCACAGCTGTTTCGGGTCCACCTCAATTCTAGTTAAGTTAAGCCCCAGATTTTCTCCGCTTAGTTGAATTCTAACCTTTTTTTTGGGTTTTGTTTTCTTTTTTTGACAGAATTCTAGTTGACTTTGATTATCGATGATTTTGTATTTTGTAATATCCAAGGTTCCAAGAGCCTTTTCTCCGAAGACTTCATTTTTAAAGCAAAAAAAAAATATATGTTTATTTTCATAGCAAAAACAAATTTTCCGAAGTTTTTTTTATGGTTGTTGCTGTTATTTAGTTATTTATTAATACTTTTATTTTTGTGCGCTTATGATTTATTAGGTACTTTTACAGCAAAATGGCAGCTTGGACTACTATTTTTGAAGATAATTGAAATTAGAATATTATAGTACCTATAATCTCGACATAAATTCTTTTTAAAAAAATATTTTTGAATCGGGTAATTTCTACAGAATTTTGCACAAGAATGCCAAAAATATATTCAAAATAATATCCACGTGATATAACTTATGAAAGAGAAGACGAAATTTACGAAAATATTTATATTTTAATCGTAAAGATAGGTTTAAAGTCTCTCCCAAACCAACGCGAATTATTCGCAGCGGATTCGTGACGGAAAATTCGCAGCGAATTTCATGATGGATTCCGAAGAAAGTCTCACACCAAAGCGAACATAATCGCATCATTTACGTCATATTTTCAGTATCCAATTTGCTTGCTGAATGCTAGTGAATGCTAAAACCCACATAACAAAATTGCATCCTTAGAATGTACTGAGAAAAGATTGTATAGAAATACTGTTTGCAATACCCAAGAACTTCCTGGGAAATCCATTAGGATATTCCTAGAATATACCTATGAGATTCTCAGTACATTCTGAAAAGAATATTCCTGTTTGATTCTAAAATTATACTTGACATGTATATTCTCACATTCAAAGAATGTGTCTATGACATTATAGTTAAATATTATACCAATATGCTTGAAATATTCTTAGAATATATCTACATATACTATTCTCAATATGCATCCTAGACATAACATTCTTGTTGGTTCCTAGGGACATACTTGGAATGTTAATTTTCGCATCCAACCAAATAATGCTCCTTTCAGTCCTTTCATATTAAAGGCAGTGAAAGAGTTGTTGGAAAACACAAGTGTTCAACCAAAGCTCCGGCTTCGAGCTTATTATGCTCTCGTCGCGGTAAGCACGCCAACTGAGAGAAACAGGTTTCAAGGTGATTTAAACGCGAGGCAAGATGTAGATCATTAATAGCGCGTGGCTCCCTCTCTTGGAAGTCCTACAAAGCAAAAGCAAAAGAATATAACTATAATATTTTTAGTAGGTTCTAGATAGAGCATTACCTATTTTTATTGTTCAATTAAGATTTTTTAGTATAGGTACTTTAGATAATTAGGTGAACAATATGGAAATATTCTTATCATGGATACCTACCTACATAAACTTCTCAGCACAACTTGGTAGGTATATTCTTGATACTTGATAGAGATATTAGTCGAAAGAACATTTTTTAGGGTACATTATAATAATGTTCGTATGACAATATTCAGATAATCTTATATAAAGTAGGTTCTTAGCACAATCTTTCAGGTATGTGCATAGAAGCAACATTCCTAGTACATATATAGAACCTCCAAAAAGGAATATTTCAATCGAAACAATCTTAGAATATTCATTAAACATTCCTGAAAGAATATTCCAAAAAGCACTCTGAGAGAATATTCTGAGAATATGAATGTTCTTTCACTGTTATGTGGGAAAAGAAAGAAAAATTGTTTCCTTGCCTAAAAAAATGTATACATCATCGGATGAAGAAGAAGCAATATTGTTCCTTGCAGTGGAAGAAGAGAGTTTAATGTCCACCTAGTTCTTCTCCTAGTCTAGTCCAAACCTTATCTTTTTTTGCGCACATTTTTATAGTCGTTATGAGAAAGGTCATATAGTATAGCGTACTTTCAAACTTATTCAATAATTTGTTCCATTTTGATTATTTTGCACATTATAACGTTGCGGAATCACTGCAAATCGGACCAAAAACGCATTCGATTGCGAACTGAGTTTCCGTGCGGATAAAAACGCAGCTAAATCGCAGTGGAACCGGAGAAAACCGCGCCAGTTTGAACTTGTCTATTTACCGCAGTGAAAACAATTCGTTGCGAATCGTCTGCGGTACGAATATTTGTAGGTGTTGCGAATTTTCCGCGTTGGTTTGGGAGAGCCTTCTCCCAAACCAACGCGAATTATTCGCAGCGGATTCTTGACGGAGAATCCGCAGCGAATTTCATGGCGGATTCCGGAGAAAGTCTCACACCAAAGCGAACATAATCGCATCATTTACGTCATATTTTCAGTTTGCAATTTGCTTGCTGAATGCTAGTGCTAGTGCTAAAAAATAAAGACAAATTGTTTCCTAGCCTTAAAAAAAATGTATACATCATCGGATGAAAAAGAAGCAATACCTATTGTTCCTTGCAGTGCATATTTAATGATTATTTCCATGAATAAATAATGTACTAAGTTTCAAATTACCATTTTCGCCTAGTTCTTGGCCTAGTTTGGTCTAAACTTTATCCTTTTTGCGCACATTTTTATAGTCTTCATGGGAAAGGTCCATATAGGTAGTATAGGGTACTTTTGAACTAAATCAATAATTTGTTCCATTTTGATTATTTTTCACTTTATAACGTTACGGAATTACTGCAAATCGGACCAAAAACGCATTCGATTGCGAAGTGAGATTCCGTGCGAATAAAAACGCAGATAATTCGCAGCCGAACCGGAGAAATCCGCGCCAGTTTGAACTTGTCTATATTTACCGCAGTGAAAACAATTTGTTGCGAATCGTCTGCGGTGCGAATATTCGTAGGTGTTGCGAATTTTCCGCGTTGGTTCGGGAGGGCCTTAAAGGCTCTCTCAAACCTACGAATATTCGCACCGCAGACGATTCGCAACAAATTGTTTTCCCTGCGGTAAATAGACAAGTTCAAGCTGGCGCGGATTTCTCCGGTTTGGCTGCGAATTATCTGCGTTTTTAAGGCTCTCCCAAACCAACGCGTATTATTCGCAGCGGATTCGTGACGGAGGATCCGCAGCGAGTTTCATGGCGGATTCCGGAGAAAGTCTCACACCAAAGCGAACATATTCGCATCATTTACGTCATATTTTCAGTATCAAATTTGCTTGATGAATGCTAGTGCTAGTGTTAAAAAAGAAAGACATATTGTTTTCTTGCCTAAAAAAATCTATACATCATCGGATGAAGAAGCAATATTGTTCCTTGCAGTGGAAGAAAAGAGTTTAATTTTGACCTAGTTCTTCTCCCAGTTTGGTCCAAACCTCATCCTTTTTGCGCACATTTTTATAGTCCTTAAGAGAAAGGTCATATAGTAGAGGCTACTTTCGAACTAATTCAATAATTTGTTCCATTTTGATCATTTTTCACTTTAAAACGTTGAGGAATTACTGCAAATCGGACCAAAAACGCATTCGATTGCGAATTGAGTTTTTGTGCGGATAAAAACGCAGATAAATCGCAGCCAAACCGGAAAAAACCGCGCCAGTTTGAACTTGCCTATTTACCGCAGTGAAAACAATCTGTTGCGAATCGTCTACGGTGCGAATATTCGTAGGTGTTGTGAATTTTCCGCGTTGGTTTGGGAGAGCCTTTATTCGCATGGAATCTGACTCTTGTGAAGGCTCTCTCAAACCAACGCGGAAAGTTCGCAACACCTACGAATATTCGCACCGCAGACGATTCGCAACAAATTGTTTTCACAGCGGTAAATAGACAAGTTCAAACTAGCGCGGTTTTTTCCGGTTCCGCTGCGATTTATCTGCGTTTTTATCCGCACGGAAACTCAGTTCGCAATCGAATGCGTTTTTGGTCCGATCTCCAGTTAATCCGCAATGTTATAAAGTGAAAATAATCAAAATGGAGCAAATTATTGAATTAGTTCGAAAGTACCATATTATGCTATATGACCTTTCTCATGATGACTATAAAAATGCGCGCAAAAAGGATAGGATCTGGACTAAACTAGAAGAATTAGGTGAAAATTAAACTATCTTCTTCCTTTTTGCACTGCAAACTGCAAGGAACAATATTGCTTCTTCTTCATCCGATGATGTATACATTTTTTTTAGGCAAGGAAACAATTTTTCTTTCTTTTTTAGTACTTGCACTAGCATTTAGCATCCAGCAAGCAAATTGGATACTGAAAATATGACGTTAATGATGCGATTATGTGTGAGACTTTCTCCGGAATCCGTCCTGAAATCCGCTGCGGATTTTCCGTAACGAATCCGCTGCGAATAATTCGCGTTGGTTTGGGAGAGCCTTATATATAGACCAGGCAAATTTCAAAAAAATGTACGATGAATGTGAAGTTTTTGCGGACAGTTATTTTTTTGTTGAAAACGATAGCTCTCTTATCATAGAATACAAATCTAAAAATCCCAAAAAATCGGAAGTGAGCTAAAAACGCCACCTTGAAAAACATGGCCGTCCGTTCAAATCTTGAAAAATTAATTATCTTCTTGTCCCTTGGATCAATTTTAACATTTTTTTCTTTTTTTTTTTCACGGAATTTTGAGCTTAAAATGACAAAAAAAATGAACTTTGATTTTAGATATAACCATAGAATATTATAGACTAACGTCTCTAGAAGACCCGTCCGCTAGCGAAAATATAAACCCGCGTGATGGCGCTGGTGTCCTAGTAAAATCCGTCGTTTCTGCGATTAAATTATTTTGAGGGACCAAATGCACGCGTATTTGCTAGGCTGCGTTGCCAAGTTGTCTTTTGTATAACAAATTAAATGCCTGTGTTTTATATAGGTACTTATTATACATATACCTACCATAGAATAGGAATATTATTATAATTAAAAATAATATAATAAATAGGTAAATACCTAGTTATGTATTTTTGTGGGTAGTAATTTTCTGTTACTAATAAATAGAGGTATAAAACACAACGGATTTTGCTGAAATTTAGCATACTTTTCAAGTTCAGGTGATTAGGTGATAATACATTTTAACAACTAATGAAAGGTGTAAATTATTGTCAAATGTGACAGGTGCAGATTTTTGAACCATTATTTCGCAACGGATTTTGCTGAAATTTTGCATACACTTTAAGTTCGGGTGAATATACATTTTGGACCACTAATGACAGATGTCAACTGTCAAATGTGACAGATGTAGATTTGTGAACCATTTCTTCGCAACAGATTTTGCATACACTTTAAGTTCGGGTGATAATACAATTTGGAATATTCAACAGCTGTCGAATGTAATTTTTGACAGCTCTCAAAATATGACAGGTCGAGAGGTGGGCAGGTTGTCAGCATTACCCCCGTCTCTGAAAAGCTTTTTTCGACAAATAGACAAATTTCAAAAATAAATAACCCATAATTTTGCACACCGATTTTCAAAATTTGCACACTCTTTTGGGGAAAGTTATATCGTATCAAAAATTTGCATAACCACCTTCCATTTTTAAAAAAATTGATAGACCCCTATGCTACTCGTTTCATTTAATTTTGGACAATTTTGCACACCTATATGCAAATTTTGCACACTTTTCTGAGAAAAGTTATGAGGTGTGATAAATGTGAACTTTTTTCCCCGTTTTTCTGAAACTTAAAAACGTCTTATGCTACTCGCCTCGGCTAATTTTGCACTCGCTTCCAGGGAAAGTTGATGGGTATCAAAAATTAACATTTTCACCCTCGTTTTTCAAAAAATTTAAATTTTTTTCAGCTATTCGGTTAACCTAATTTTGCACAATTTTGCATACCTATTTCAAATTTTGCACACTTCTCTGAAGAAAATTATGAAGCTTAAAAATTTGCACTATCTCCGCCGGTTGTCGAAAAATTGAAAAATCTTATGCTACTCGCTTTGGTTTATTTTGCACAATCTTGCACACTCCTCTGGGGAAAGTTATGAGGCATTAAAAATTTGCACTTTCCCTCCCGTTTGTCGAAAAATTGAAATAGTTATTTTATTATGCTACTCGCTCCGGCTAATTTTGCACACCCATTTTCAAATTTTGCTCACGCTTCTGGGGAAAGTTATAAGGTATATCCTATCCACAATCCGTAGTCCAAAGGTAAAGGTAAATTCATCACCATTCCATATCAAATAGCACTGAAAGGTGATGAATTTTCCCTTTATCTTTGGACATCGGGTTGTGAATAGATAATATCAATAATTTGCATTTTCCCCCCCCGTTTTCCAAAAAATTAATATAACCTCAATGCTATTAGGTTCACCTAATTTTGCACAATTTTGCACACCTATTTTCAAATTTTGCAAACTCTTCTGGGAAAAGTTATGGGGTGTGATAAATTTGCACTTTTTCCCCGTTTATCTGAAACTTGAAAAAATTCTTATGCTACTCGCTCCGGCTAATTTTGCACACTTTTTTTTCAAAATTTTACACATTCCTCTGGGAGTTAAATGTTATATTAAAAATTTGCACGTTTTCCCCTGTTTGTCAAAAAAATTGAAAAACACTCGCTACTGGGTTCACTCAATTTTGCACGCCTATTTTCAACCCGAATTGAGTAACATAAGAATTTTTCATTTTCTCAAAAAACCGGCGGGAAAGTGCACATTTTGCAAAATTTGGAAATAGGTGTGCAAAGTTGTGCAAAATTGGGTGAACCCAGTAGCATAAGGATTTATCAACTTTTTGAAAAACGAGGGGGGGAGACAAGTATAGGATCTTTCAATTTTTCGACAAACAGGGGGGAAGTGCAAATTTTTAATGCCTTATAACTTTCCCCAAAAACGTGCGCAAAATTGTGCAAAATTAGCCAAAGCGAGTAGCATAAGATTTTTCAATTTTTCGACAAACGGCGGGGATAGTGCAAATTTTTAATACCTCATATAGTTTTTTTTTTTTTTTTAAGATAAAAGTCAAAATGACATTATGTTGGCAATGCAATGTAAAATTGTCAATGGTTTCAAATTTTTTATGTAGAAAAGGCTTGTGCTGCCAACATAGTTATTGAATTGTTGACTTGGGGAATTATTTAAAAAATAAAAACATACTTTAACTTTCCCCAGAAAAGTGTGCAAAATTTGAAAATAGGCATGCGAAATTGTGCAAATTTAGGTGAACCGAGTAGCATATGAATTTTTCAAGTTTTAGACACGGTGAACGGTCAAGTTTGCTCCCAGTTTAAAAAAAAATCCTGGCAGTTCACACCCGGTAGAAGTGAACCTTCATCGAACTGCATACATTACACACATACTAACATACACAGTGGCGGTCCCCCCCCTCCAAACGACTTGAGAAAGAACGCAAATAACTATAGTTTAAAAAAACTAAAATACACGCTGGGGTTCTTTGTTCCACATTTCTTATACATTGAGCACCACACGCTTTTTTGACAATAATTCTAATATTTTTTGTGGATTAATATTTTCTGTTTATATTAGAAATTATTTTTCACTTTTTAGTTCAATTTACTATAAATGCGTGTTTTTTAGTTTTTTCAAAATATATTTATTTTTCACTTTTTAGTTCGATGTATTGTAAAAGCGTGTCAGCCCCAGAGATTTCCAGACTTTTCCAAACATTATCCAGACGTATTCAGAGCTTTCCAGAGTTTGCCAGATTTCATCCAGATTTATCCAGACTTCTAAAGACTGATCCGTATTCTGGAAAATGATTCCCAGGTCTTTTGGGACCTTTTCCAGAATTTTTCCTACCCTTTCAAGAAATTTCCAGGCCTTTTGCAGACGTTTCTAGAGATTTCCAGACATTATGCAGACTTATCCAGAGCTTTCCAGAGTTTTCTAGACTTAATCCAAATCAATCCAGACTTTATCCAGACTTGTACAGACTGATCCGGATTCTGGAAAATGATCCCCAGGTCTTTTGGGACGTTTTCCAGAACTTTTCCAACCCTTTCCAGAAATTTCCAAGTCATTTCGAGACGTTTCTAGACATTATCCAGACGTATCCAGAGTTTCACAGACTTTATCCAGATTTATCCAGACCTTATCCAGACTTGTTCAGACTGATCCGGATTCTGGAAAATGATCCTCAGGTCTTTTGGGACCTTTTTCAGAATTTTTCCAACCCTTTCCAGAAATTTCCAAGTTTTTTCCAGAAGTTTCCAGAGATTTCCAGACAATAACCAGACCTATCCAGAGTTTTACAGACTTTATCCAGATTTATCCAGACCTTATCCAGACTTGTACAGACCTGAGGTACAGACTGATCCGGATTCTGGAAAATGATCCCCAGGTCTTTTGGAACCTTTGGCAGAATTTTTCCGACCCTTTCCAGAAATTTCCAGGCTCTTTCCAGACGTTTCCAGAGATTTTCAGACTTTTCCAGACTTCATCCAGATTTATCCAGAATTGTTCCAGCTCACTTGGCTTGTTCTAGGTTCTTGTTGTGTGTTGTGTGTTAATATAAGCGTGTTAAAAAGTGTTGCTATATCGAGTTTCAAATCACTCCCAACTATTTATTCTAAAGAAGTTTTCACTTCAGAACTGCTCTAGTTTTCGTTGTGTTGTGTGGGTGTGCAATATTTTAGTCATAGTGGCCAAAATTATTATGGTTTATTTATTTTTGAAATTTGATTAATACGGGCGGAAACTTGACCAACCCCAAAATTTACTTGTTGGTAAATAAACTGATCTACTGGAAAAAAAATAAATAATTCATATTTCGAAATTAAACATAAATTTCTAAGTGGCAAATTCGCCAAATATAGGTACTGAAAAAACCTAAAGAAAATGATAGAATAGCATCCATCTATGATATTCGTTGGTAAATTATAAAATATGTTAGAAAATATATGTTTAACTTCCTAATTCCTCTTGGCACGCGTCTGTCTCCCTATGCATGCAAAGCAAATATTTTACTCTTTCAACTTCAGAGAAGCGGATACGGACGCTGGCTCGCTGGCTGGACGCCGAATCAACAGCACTGACAACTCGGCAACAGTGGGCAATAGACTCGAGCCGGCGTCCACACCGGCAAAAGCCGGCGTCCATCGAGGTATCAAAAATAAGAATACGGACGAGACTTCTAGAGACGTTAGTCTATAATATTCTTTGATATAACCAAGACTATAAATTTCCTGACAAAAAAAATTAAAAACGCTAGGAGATTTCTCATCCATTCCTGTACTTGAAGATAATATGTCCTGAAAATTTAGGAAAAATTATTTGCTGCTACAACCATTTGCAGATTTTTTAGGCCATGGATACTTATGGCCGTTTCCACCAACTATTTATTTTAGGGAAGCCTTAACGATAAACTGACAGTTCTCCATGGAAAAATGGCAGTTTGAGGAATACCTATCGTTAAGGCTCCCCTAAAATAGTTGGTGGAAATGGCCATTAGAAAACGATTTAGAGAAAACATTATTGCAACGTTAGAAGCTACTGAAGATGCGAACACCTTAATTGTAAACACAGCTATTAGGTATAAGAACTTTTTGATAAAGGAACCAAATTTGGCACAGAGGTAGACCGATGTAATATGATTATGAACAAATTTGGATGTGGAGCCATCGCCCAACTGCCTCCTGGTGGTTGTGGCGGCGATTTTTTGAAATTGCTGAAAGACGAGGGAAGTAAGATAAAGTTTGCTACTGAAAGTTTTGATGAATGTTTATTGATTGTTTTAAATGAAAACATTCCAGATGGTTTTAAAGTTATACAGGGTGGGGCACGAAAAACTTCCCACCTAGATTTTCTCAGGTCTCGTCTCAGGTTTTAGGTGATTAATCAAAAATCGCTCGGACACGTTATTTTTTGTTTTTTGCGGAACACATTTTATTGGTATCGGGTCTACAAAAAAAAAACAATCAAAGATTGGTATGGTTTTTTAAACGCATTTTTCTTCAATTTTGTTCATGAGCTTAAATGTCGAAATATCATGTCAAAAATCCCGACTAATAGAGGAACAATAATGCGACGTACGTTTAAAAAACCATAGCAATCGTTGCTTGTTTTTTTTTTTTTTTTCGAAGACCTGATATTTTCACCCTCTACCCGTCAAATTTCAAATGGATCGAGTGATATGTACTACATATTTCTTAACTTTGACGACTCGCCTTTTCGTCAGGGAATATTTACCCTGCCGCAACTTAAAATTTCGAGAATATATTCTTGATAAAAACTTTCCGTCAAATGACGTATCACTCGACCCCCCTTCCTATTTGAAATTTTTGGAGGTACCTGGCTCCCCCGCTTAGAGGCTGACAGATAGAGGGATGAAAATACCATTAAAATGGTCGATTGATTTTTGATTATTCACCTTACATCTGAGAAAACCTGGTAGTTTTTTCGTGCTCCGCCCTGTATACACAAGGTGTCCCATGACGTTTTACCCAGGTGATAACTTCGGAACGCGTGATCCAATATAATTGAAATTTTGAGGATCTGGGTAACTTTTTGTGCCGCTTCTACATGCGTCATGCATCCAATTTCACTTTCGCTTCAGTTTTGGTCAAGTGACGGCAACTTTAGAATCTTGAATGTAACTGATGGTATTATATCATTTTTCGTTAGAAAATTCGATTACAAAATCAGCAATGGCATATTTGCCAAGGCTTTGTTGAAGGAAATGATGAAAAATTACAAAATGGAACATTTGATGACGCGTTCCTAAATTATCACCTGGGTAAAACTTCGTGGAACACCCTGTATATATAGGGTTGGGGCACAAAAAACGTCCCAAGTCGGCTGCTGCATGGCTTCACTGCAATGGAATAGATTTCAAATATGCTTGTGTTCTAGACGAGGATCTTTTCAATGATTGAGTTTTTGTTTTGTTAATTTTTTTGTAATTTCAAGCTCAAAATTCGTGAAAAAAAAATGGTAAAATTGCTCCAAGAGACAAGAAGATATTTGATTTTTAAAGATTTGAACGGACGGCCATGCTTTTTCAAGTTGGCGTTTTAAGCTCACGATGGATTTTTTGGGATTTTTATATATTTGTTCCTGGACATATAATACATCGATTTCCATTGAAAAAAAACTGTCCACTTGAACTTCATTAAAAAAATAAAATTTGCCTGGTCTAATAACTCTTGTAGGAAAAAACAAAAGTTATAGCTGTGCAAATAGCCAAAAAAGTGATATTTGTCTTCTTGACTGTTATTTGCTATACATATTAAATAATTATATTTATTTAACTGTCCACTTTTATGGCTCTATTAATGTAAATTAATAAGTAAGTTACCTACTCTACTAGCACTCTTTGACTCTACTATCAAAGCAGTATGAAATAAAACACCAGATAAAGTGATAGCTATTTGTTTTATTGTTATATCAATATTTAATAAAACAAATAAATCAACTAATGTAAAATCGAATACATTTAACTTAAATATTGAAAATTACACCTAATAAATTATAATGCTTTTATTTCCTTGTTCAAAAAAATACAACATTCAATGTTAAAGTCTGTGCACCGAGAGCTCACCCCTAAGTTGTAAAACACGGCATGGCTATAAATCAGGGAAATATAGAGAGAGGACGGACTCTACCTGAAATTCTCTAAATGTTTTGTGGGTCATGAAATTTTGAGAAGAAATATATTTTTTACAGAAAGGTATTTACATTTCGTATTTATTTAAAATGCAATCTATTTATCTAATGCTGAGTATAGATTATTAAACTTTTTTTATTATTATTATTACATATTGTTTACAAGTAAAACATAATTATTATCTAACGTAACACACAACTTCGTTTTGTTTGGGAAGCACTGGAATTTCGGTATAAATCTTGTTCAAAAACGTTGAGAGGCACTATATTAATTCAAGTGCTGGTGTACAATTTTTCAAAGTTACTTTAAAATATAATTTTGTCAAGTAATATTTTCTTATGAAGTAAATTTTAAATAGGCAACTACTTTATAGACATTGATTTTCGATGTAAGCAAAGACTTTAAAATAAGTTTGGAAAAGGACTTTTTCTATTTTGGTGTCATATCGAAGTCTTTTCGACACTAAAAGTAGTTTCGAAAAGAAGCTCTTTGTGACACTCCTTTTTTACTTATCGAAGGTTGGTAACACTGGCTGATTGATGGCCATTGAACTGTCATTCGCGATAAAAAATAATAGAAGATTTCTATATTTGGCATGTAGTGTTGCCAACCTAAACATATGAAATCAGGAAATATGAGAATAAAATTTACAAGAAAAGTTTGTTTTTTTCAATTAAACCATACCAAAATAGAAAAAATAGTATAAAATATTCGTTTCATAAGACATTTTATCGCACGCGCCCTATATTAGAAAACGAGCCCAAGGCGAGTTTTCTAAAGGACGAGTGAACGTCTTATGAAACTTGTATTTTAATGTACTATTATAGAACTAAATATAAATTCGTTCACTTGGTCTTGGAATAATTTATGGTCAGCCCTGTGTTTTACAACTTACGGGTAACCTCTGGGTGCACAGACTATAGTTATAATTGTTGCATAATTTCCTCTCCTCCAAACAAAACAATTGACACCCCACCACTTTTACTGGATTACAGTAGCTTCCCAGATACAGCAAGCACAGTACTATTATTTGACGTATTGGTGACCTCGTATGTAATTTTTTAGTGTTCTTGAACGTATCAAAACAATCGACACCCTACCACTTTTGAATTACAGTAGCTTATTCCCGGATACAGCAAGCACAGTAAAGTCCGACAAATACCATTTTAAAGTCACGTGATATTGGTGGCAAAAAACGTATGTTCATTGATTATATCGTTGAGATCACCTAGAAAAAGCTACTGGTGGTTAATCACTATTAGTTATAAATAAATAAATAAATAAATAAATAGTCTTTATTTCCAACAGGTACTTAAACCCACTTACAGGAAATTTTATAAATATAAATAATAAATAAATTGGTAGTAAATAACATAAACAGTAATTACAAATTGAAGTTAATTTTAAGAAAAAATAAAAATAAAATAAAATAATAAAAAAGAATGAGAAAAAAAGTGATAATGCAATAATGGCAAAATACTAATTATAATTATAACAAATTAAAATACTAATTATAACAATAGCAATATCAGTAAAAGCGTCATTGGGAATACTAACAATACGACCACAATAATATAAGCAGCGGCACCATTAGCAATAATAACATCAACAGAAGCAAAAAATCAATCACTCTACACGTAAGAGAGACTCAATAATACTATTCAGCGTGTCAGCATGTATATCACAATGATGAGACAGTGAATCGAAGACTGTACACATGAAATATATCGGACACTGCATAAGGATATTGGATCTTGCTGCGCTGAGATAGAAAGCTGAAGCGTGCCAAGACTCGGGGCGAGGAACACGGAATGGCAACTCCCCAAGAAGAAACGGGCAATCGGTTGTATTATGAGTGAGACCATACAATAATTTGAGGCTCTGAATTTTCCTTCTTGTCATTAAAGATGGCAAATTGAATCTTTGTAGGAGCAGTCTGTGATCGCAACCTCTTGGGGGGTACACACCATCTTCTTTAAAAGCTAGGTACTTCAAAAAACGTCTTTGCAACGACTCAATGGCCTGTATATGGCAGTTATAAATAGGGTTCCAAATTACCGCGGCATATTCCAGCCTCGATCTAATGAACGCGCTATACAATAATATGATAGTGGGTATGTCCGAGAAATATTTACAGTTTCTTATGAGAAAACCAAGTGACCTGGAGCAAACTGAGATAAGGTTAGCAATTTGGGGTATAAATGTAAGTTTACAGTCGAACAAAATGCCCAGGTCTCGAATGGCATCCTCAGGCCTTCCCAACGCCTCACCATCCAAAGCATACTCATAAATCGATGGATTATTCTTGCGACCAAAACTAACAACAAAACATTTTGATACATTTAGTACAAGTCTGTTATTAAGACACCATCCATATAATAAAGACAAATTCTGTTGAAGATAGTCACAGTCTGATGCGGCATCAATTCTATTAAACAGTTTCAAATCATCGGCATATGCCAGCCTCGGACACTTAATAGCATCGAGAAGATCGTCTATGAAGATTAGGAAAAGCAGGGGTCCCAAATTGGATCCCTGTGGCACTCCCGAAGAGACGACATATGGCGATGACCGGAAATGCTCATATTCAACAAACTGAGTGCGTCCAAATAGATAAGATTTCAACATTAGCAAGAGTGATTGCGACACGCCAAAGTTCTCGAGTTTACGAAGCAGTATATAAAGGTCAATTTGATCAAAAGCCTTCTGGAAGTCCGTATAAATGACATCCAATTGACCCCTTGAGTCCAGTGTCTCACAGGCGACCTGGGACAAGGACGCTAAATTGGTCGTGCAAGAGCGCAAATCCAAAAAGCCGTGCTGATAAGGAGAAAGAAGGTTTCTAACCTTAGGATACAGTTTGTTGTAAATAATAATCTCAAATAGCTTAGAGAAGTTACAAAGGATTGAGATGGGTCTATAATTTTTTATTGTTGTGTTGTCGCCCTTCTTGAAAACAGGTATAATTTTTGCCGTTTTCCAGGTATCTGGAAAAATACCTTTAACAACAATTAAGTTGAAAACATGCATAAGTGGAGCAGAAAGGACACCAATGCAGTCTTTCACTATGAAGCTGGGTTTTCCATCAACACCGGATGTCAACTTATCCTTCAGCCTTTTACTGGCAGCTATAATGTCCTGAAAAGTTATTGATTGTATATTTATTATATTCGAGTTTAGCATGGCGGATTCAGTGTCATTGTAAGGAGAAGAATTAATGTATACACCTCTAAAATAAAAGTTATATTCCTTTCATACCTAAGAGGAGCTCCGGAACAGCTCCGGGGGCTTTTTTTTTTTTTATTTGTCAAACACATTGTGTTTATTACATTACAATCTAGTCAGTAAGACTAATTAGCAATTTTGTTTTAACCTAATTTGCTATAAAACTTACAATTCTTGAGGTTCACTCAACAGTTTTCCCCACTTTGCCTAAACTGTAAATCACAATTTTGATGTGTTTATAGCACTATTTTGTTGTGTTTTTCAGTTTCAGTTCACTAGCTCGAACGGCTTCACCCTTCTCAGTCTTCTAACTAGCTCAGTGTTGTCTAGGAGCTCAATCACTTCCACATTCACATGCCGATGTAGTCTATCTTCATGGCTTTTTGCGTATTTTCTTATAGTCTCTGTTACAGTATCAATTCCTAGTTCCCGATGTAGATCACTATTTCGAACGTACCAAGGTGCATTAATAATGTTTCTTAGTACTTTATTTTGGAATCTTTGAATAACTTGTATGTTACTATCTTTAGTGCAACCCCAAAGTTGAATTCCATATGCCCATACTGGTTTCAGTATTTGCCTATAAAGTAGTAACTTGTTATGTATGGTTAAATTGGACGTCCTTCCAATTAACCAGTACATTTTTCTATACTTAAATTCAAGCTCTTGCCTTTTTTTCTTAACATGTGCTTTCCAGCGCAATTTCGCATCAAGCGTCATACCAAGATATTTAGCTTGATTTGAATATGGTATAGGGGTGTCATTAATTGTGATTTGTATGTGATTTACGTTTTTGTTTGTAAAATCAACGTGAATTGATTTCGTTTCATTCAATTCACCATATTAGTTAGGTTAGGAAAAATCGGGCGCGAATTTTAAAATGGGTTCCTTAACACATTTCAACAAATTTGACAGCAATGTATTTCTTATGGGGGATTCAAAAGAGTAATTTTCAAACGGGAATATCTCGGGTTCTGGGGATTTCTTAGTTTTTGAACCTATTATACGTCAAACTTTGAACATATTTCTCTATAATTTATGCTCTAATTATTCTTTTAGAACTATGAATTAAAAATACAAATGATTCTAATTAAAAGTGTCTGTTTTCCGTGAACGTAGGTCGGGTCTAAAACCAGCTGTAAGAAAGTGAGGTTGTGTGTTGTGTTATGATTGTTGGTGAGTTGTTTATTTATTTATTTATCGCTAGTTTATTCATTGTTTTTCGATTTTTTTTGGATTATTGAAGTACACATACTAAGTATGTAGGTACACTCATTGGCGTATCTAGGATTTTGGTTTGGGGGGGCTCTGTTAACAAAAAGTGTTGACCAAAAAAAAAAAAAAAGTTGCGCACAATAGTCTGTTTTCACGTGCCTCTCATTTACTAGAGCATTCATGCGCATGTTGCCACATTAGAAACCAGGGTTGGATGAACCCACCGGGATACCAGGAAATTCCCGGTGGGCCGATCGAAGTGTGGGCCGATCTTTAGAACAACAGGGTCTTTATCAAAATACTTCGAAATCAAAGTCTAAGTCCGGACGGCCTCAATGTTATGAAAGCACAAAGAATATAATGGTCAATTCAACTTATGACAAACTCAGGAACAACGCAACATGATAGAAGTATGAAGTGCTAAACATATTTTACAATTGGGCAAATACAGGACTGGAAGCAAATTAAAGTGATGTAAGGCCGAATTTATAGTCGCTCTTTGAGGTTTCCTCGGGCCTTAAGGAAGCCTTGAACGTTTATAATTTGTATGACTAACTTGTCAAATAGTAACAAGTGTTTATTCTAAACTCACGACCTTCCAGGAACGACTGTAAATTCGGCCCTCAATAATTCAGGACTAATTATCCGCAATTTGTGCTCGTAAAAAAAAGAAGATGCCAGGGGTTTAAGTAGATAATACTCCTTCAGCTACTACTATTTTTAAATTTGAGGTGAGAGTCCACGATGTTACCATGAATAACAAAAAGAGAGGCATTTTATTCTAGATATAGAGATATTTGTGCTGATTTTTCATGTTTGAATCCAAACAATTTTTCTGAACTAGTACTAGAATATGCTTTGAATAAATTACCTAGGTATTAGGTAAATTACTAGGATATGTTGACGGGGCTATTTTGCGGAAAGAATTAAAGGATTTTGGAAGAGAATGACCTGACTCAAAAAAGATAGAGTTGTATGATCTCTCTGAATCCAACGATGAAGATGAAGATGATGTAAATAACACAGGGTTGGATACAGGCAATGAATTAGAACTTTCCAAAAAAGAATGTTCATCACATTCACGTTGCAAACAATGATTGGTTAGCTGTTTTAATGTTTTGTATAAATACAGATTATGTATCCGTACTTGTAGTCATCTTGAGGCCTATGAATTTAAATAAAGATATCTTATAGGATTGTTGACTTTCAAGAAGACTCCCATGGAATTCATGGAAATGTTTAACCTAGGAGGCCCCCATTAAAAAAAAAATATTATCATTATGATTGTTTGAAATAAATAAACCAAAGATGTAATATGAGATTTATTTTTTTATTTTTTATTCTGCGTTTTCATTCAGCATTTATTGTTTCATCACGGTTGTTATTAGATTTACCTACATCTAAATGTGAGAATATGCCCCATAAATCCATCAATATATGGGCCGCTAGACTGAAATTTCCCGGACCACTTCCAAAAGTTCGTCCAACCCTGTTAGAAACGACGAAATATTTTAGGATCATGTTACTAGAGTAGTGTATGATGGTTCGTTCTGCGCCCTCCGACGCCTCCGACCCTCCAACGCCTCCGTGACGTCTGCGCATGCGCCAACCAAGGCGTCGCGACGCCGTGGCGTCATCAGTCAGCTGTCAATGTCACCTGTCAATGTAATTCAGCTGTCAATGTCCCCTGTCAATATCGGTCACCTGTCAATGTCACCTGTCAATGTCAGTCACCTGTCAATGGCAGTGGTCTGTCAATGTCAGTCAGCTGTCAATGTCATCTAACCCAATCTACCTGAACTACTCCAACTTACCCGCTCTCTGATGCGCCATCTATAAACCCCGTATAACATTACACCTGTGTGTATTTTTTACATTTCTACATGTATTTATACAGATGAAAAAATACGTGAATTTATACATGCATACATGAAGAAATATAAAGAAAATAGACAGATGGGCTTAAGAAAAAAAAAACTAACCTCAAACAATTTTTTATTTAAAAACATACATTTTTTAAGACTTAACTATTTCAAAAGGCGATATTTGGTTTGGTCGTCCTACATCCTTCTGGCCTCTGTATATTATTGAATATTTTCCATCCATAAACTGCTCAATATGATCTTCCAATGATTTGGTGGTACGTTTTGGAAGAAACACTGCCTTATCGTCAAGTTCAATGAGGATGCTCGGTCCGAATTTACATATCAAAAAAATATTCTGTAGGTATTGATATTAGTATATAAAAGATTTACTTACTTGTTAAAAAAAAAAAATGTTGTGCAATAATTTTATAATAATTATAATGTCCACTGTTGGAGAGATCGGAAAAGACTGAATATATTTGTGTAGACTTATAGCATATGATGCCATTGTTTAGTCTACGAGTCTGGCGCGACGTTATTAGTACTGGAAAATAAATAACGATAAACAAACTCGGTAATACACTTAGTTAATGTATCCGACCGCGGACCATTTTTTTTTTCAAAGAATTTTACGACGTAATTAAAACCTCTTGTCTTAAAAACATTGAAACGAACGTGACTTTTGTCATACCGCCGCGTATGATATCGCAGATTAAGGTACCAGTAAATCTTGAAAATGGATATGGTATATTAAATTATGCACAAGAAGGAAGCATCGAGATCCCCGAGTCTTTAATAAGAATTGAAAATTATTTCGCTTATACGACAGGATTGAATTCAAGTTCAAACCCCAATTAATTTTTCAGAACCTTTACCAGTTGAACCATTCGAAGTAAATCAATTGAATTTTATCAGTGCAGAAAATAATAATTATAAAATGCCAAAAGAATTAGACAATAAATTAAAGGCTAACTTGAAATATTTAAGACTGGAACACTGTAATTTGGAAGAAAAACAAGCCATTCGTCAACTATGTCTAGAATATAGAGACATCTATTGTGAAGACGTACCATTGAGTTTTACGAATGTTATTAAACATCAAATTAAATTAACTGACGAAACACCAATTTTTGCCAAAATGTACAGGTAACCCGAAATACACCGACAAGAAGTTAAGACTCAAATCAATAAATTATTGGAAGAAAATATGATTAGAGAGTCAAATTCACCATTTTCAGCTCCTATATTAATAGTACCAAAGAAACTTGATGCATCTGGAAAACCAAAATTTGGATTATGTGTCGATTATAGGAAGTTGAACGAAAAACTGTTGATGTTGAATTTCCATTACCCAATATCAACGAAATTCTAGATAAATTGGGAAAAGCCAAATATTTTTTCGACTTTAGACTTAGCAAATGGATACTATCAAATTGAAATGGATGCAGAAGAAGTTCATAAAACAGCATTTAGTACTGATTTAGAACATTATGAGTTTACCAGAATGCTCTTCGGTCTAAAGAACACTTCCCGCAACATTCCAGAAAGCAATGAATAATATCTTGCGTGGATTGCAGAATGAAATTTGTTTTGTTTACTTGGACGATATAATAATTTGTAGTAGCAGCTTACAAGAACACATACTTACGGAAAATTTTCGACAGATGACGTGAAGCTAAATTCAAAGTACAACTAGACAAATCTGAATTTTTGAGACCAGAAGTTCAATATCTAGGACATATTGTAACCAAACACGGGATTAAACCAAACCCAAATAAAATCGCCGCTGTTAAAGACATAAAATCTTTTCTCGGTTTAGTTGGTTATTACAGACGTTTTAGTCAAGACTTTGCCAAAGTAACAAAGCCAATGACCTCTTGCTTAAAGAAAGATGTAAAAGTCCAGTATACTTCAGAATTCATAAAATCCTTTGAACATTTGAAAAACCTTTCAATTAATGCCCCCAATTTTATCTTACCCAGATTTTTCCCAACCTTTTATCGTCACTACTGACGCCAGCAATTATGCAATTGGCGCTGTTCTTAGTCAAGGGACTATTCCAAATGATAAACCTGTTGAATTTATAAGTCGAACTCTGAACCAATCACAAACTCGATACTCTACTATCGAAAAAGAAGCACTTGCAATTATTTATGCTTGTAAGACATTCCGACCCTATATTTATGGTCGAAAATTCACTCTATACACAGATCATCGTCCACTAGTCTGGTTATTCAATGTAAAAACCCAAGATTCTAAGCTAATTAGATGGCGACTACGTCTAGAAGAATATGACTATAAAATACGTTATCGAAGTGGATCCCAAAATAAAATCGCAGATGCCTTATCTCGCATACAATTAAATGTCTACGAACAGGAATCGATAATCAATAATCCCGGTGACGTAAACCAAGACATACTAGAATATTTAAAAAACTTGGCCGAAAATCCAATTCCAAGTACTTCCAAATGAAAAGCCAAACGAAACTCAAGACAAACAATTTAATTTCTGAAATAATTAGAAACCCAACAACATCAGACAACACTGTACAGGCTGTCCGAATTTGGATGATTTAATAGGAAACGTCAATTTTTGAACATGATACAAAAAAATTAACCCCCGACTCCGAGGTTCATATTCCTTGAAATTTTGATTGGTGCAAACCGCATTTTGATATCTTCAACCGTTTAGCCGCTAGAGGGCGATTCTCGATTTTGAACGATACTGTGAAATCTTCATAACTTTTTTGTTTATGAAAATAACTGGTTTCCGTAAAAACTTCCTACAGGCAGTTTTTCAAGCAGAATGCAGTAACGTTTTCAGTTTTTTTCTATTGGGCCTCGATTTCAAGATATTGACAAAAATCCGATTTTTTTCAATGGGACACCCTATATATTAATAGCTCTTTAGAAAGCTCTGCTTTTGCTGATTTCAATGATACAAACAGTTTTTCAGAAAAAAAAATATTTCGGTTTTTGTCATAAGAAACAATGAGTTAGAAAGAGACCTTTTTCATTTTCCTTACAAATATAAAGACCTTTTTTAACACATTGTTTGTAGATAAACCTATCGAAATTTATATCATTGAAATCCGGAAAAGCAGAGCTTTTAAGAGGGCTATTAATATATAGGGTGTCCCATTGAAAGAAATCAGATTTTGGTCAATATCTTGAAATCTAGGCCCAATAGAACAAAACTGAAAACGTCACTGAATTCTGCTTGAAAATGTACCTCTAGGAAGTTTTTACGGAAATCAGTTATATTTATAAACAAAAAAGTTATGAAGATTTCACAGTATTGCTCAATATCGAGAATCGCCCTCTAGCGGCTAAACGGTTGGAGATATCAAAATGCGGTTTGCACCAATCAAAATTTCAAGAAATTTGAGCCTCGGAGTGGGGGGTTTATTTTTTTGTATCTCGCTCAGAAATTGACGTTTCCTATTAAAACCATCCAAATTCGGACACCATGTACATTTGAACAACAGAATTTCTTAACGATAATGATAAATTCTCTAAATATGCCCAAGCATTTCCCTATGATAAAAATGCTAAATCAGTTTGCGACAAACTAGTCCAATTTTTCTCTTTTGTAGGATGCCCCGAATCAATTGTTACTGATAACGGAACCGAGTTTAATAACGAGCCTCTTAAAGAATTACTAAAAGCTCAAAAGATAAATGGACACTTTACAACTCCTGGACATCATGAATCAAACTCACCGATCGAGAGAGATTTCATTCTACTATAATAGAACACTTACGAATATTGCGAACTAAAGACCCTAATAAACCAATTAATGAATTGATGCCATACGCAATAATAGCATATAATAGTACTACAAGTTCTGTAACGAAATTAACTCCTTACGAACTCGTACTAGGACATACCAATAATCGTGATACTTTGGATTTAATATCCACAACTTTCTATTCTGACTATGTGAACTCACACAAGAATAAAGTTGACATATTATATGAAAATATCCTAGGAAACACAGAACAAGAAAAAGAACGTGTAATAACAAAAACTAACACATAAGGTGACGAACAAAGTCAATTCAAAATAAACCAAACTGTATATAAAAAACAACCATCGCTTTCCTCTAAAAGTAAACCAAAATATTATGGACCTTTGAAAATAATCGAAATCTTAGAACATAACCGTGTGAAAGTACAACACGTAAAAAACCCACAAAAAGTGGAAACAATCCATATTAAGGAACTGAAACCACCTCTTGTTACAGATACACCTGTACAACAGGATACTCCTACGACACTCCTAGATACAACGACCTTAACCAAAACCCAGGAATCCTTCCATATAAATCAGGCAACGTCCAGAAAGTATCTAATCATTGGACATTCGTTCAAATATTTAACATTGAAAACTTAATTAACGAATTTGATATTCTATCAAATCAATACCAATCACTCGAAAAAACCCTAAATAACAACACAGGATTTCAGGCAGAATATTTTAATTCACAAATAATTATTAGTAACCTGGAATCGAAAATCAATAACCAAATAAATCAATTATTACCAATTAATTCTCTTCAGAGACAAAAACGAGGTTTAATTGATGGATTAGGTAGTATAGTGAAAAGTTTAACTGGAAACTTAGACCAACAAGACGCTCTAAGATATGATGCTGAAATTGATATCCTTGAAAAGAATCAAAATAATGAAAAATCAGCCATGGACAAACAATTGACACTTCTTCACAAGACAATAGACCTATCTATTTTTAACTGTTATGCGCGCGCAACACGAGGCAATTTCTTTTTATTGGCTAGCCAATACAGGTGTGAGGTGATCGTTTTGCACGCTGGACATCTCTTTGTCCTTGTTCATTGCACGTGGTCTGACAAGAATGAATCTAAAGTTGATATTCAACTTGGCAAATGTCATTCAAAAGTTGTTTGACATTTTCATTGACAAATACGTTGCACAACACGCGGTTTTTCTTCTTCCCTTTTTATCCCGTGCAAATAAGAAGGACGGATTTCTATACGTAAGTCTAACATAATTTGGTACATTTTGCCTCCTCTTGCGCAATGAACGTTCTGTGTCTTTTTTTATTTAATGAAGTTTTCGTATTATTACCTCTTTGTCTGGTAAAATAGATAGGTCTATTGACAATTTCCAAGAAATCACACAAAATATATCTCATAATCAAGAAATCTTGAAAGATCGAATTAACAATGTTATTGAAACAATTAATTGCTTACAAATCGAAATGGCAACGGCTCGTGAATATTTTAAAATTCAAATGGTTTTAACGCAAATTTCTATGATGTATCAAAATATCTATGATATATTACAACAAATCGAAGTTGCAATATCATTTGCTAAACTAAATAATTTCCACAATTCCATCATAAAGCCTTCTGAACTTTTGAATGAGTTATTGTTAATAAATAACCAACTTTTATCAGAAAAGTTACCTTTTGAAGCCATACCTGAGAATATCTTGAATTTTGAGACTATTCTGGATATAAAAAGCTACTCAAAAGATAGTGAAATAATATTTATTATCGAAGTAGGTACCTCTGGTAGAAAAAGAAAACTACAATTTTGTTCAATTGTTTCCTTTACCAACGCCAACCAATAAATACTTTAAAATGTTGATTCCTAATTTCCAATATGTCATAATTAATGAACATAATTTTGGTTATTCGAACACACCTTGTAAGAAAATACTCGATAATGAATATTTGTGTAAACACCAGGCGCGGCTCGTGAGTTTTTTTACAGGTGGGTCAAATTAAGAGGGACAGCGCCTTAGGCTAAAATAGCGCCTTAGGCGAAAAACTTTTAGTATTAAACTAAATTTTTTGGCTTTAGTTTTTGTCTTTCTGTAGGAATTTAAATTTGAATATTTGAATTTCGCTCTTATTTATGGTCATTTTGAAACTTGACAATTGATGACGTAGATGTTGGGTTAGTTAGCGGAGGAGAGGTGTAATATCCTTGCTCCTAATTTCAGGTTATGTCTTTATGTCTTACGCAAGTAGAAAACAACAGGTTAGAAACCTTTGTAGAATTCGTGCAATATGTTAGTAAATATTTAATTAATAAAGAAAATACAACAATTTAGTTGATTATTAGACCCATCCCTACATTTTAAATAGAAAAAATAACTTACTTTGGGTGGGTCTAATGTTTATTGTTTAAGTCGACTGAGTCCCAAATTTAGACAAGTTTGAACAACAAATCAATTCTCCTATCCTTCTGATGAGCAAAGTGGTCAATGACTAGTTCATTGAAGTTCCCGATTGTTTTGATAAATGTTCTCAATACTGAGCATAGCCGATGCACTCAACCTAGACTGCTCTTTCGTGGTTTGGCAGAAATCAAGCTTTGGTTTTGGACGACCACTTTTCTTTAATTCCAACCGTTTTTCAGAAGTCAATCCCCAACTGGAAATTAAAGAAATAGGCCCCTTGCATCAAATTTTTTTATTGCTGATTTCGATAGTCCATGAAAAAAAAGTCAACACGTGTTTTTTCTTTTTCTTCTTAGTCAAAAATTGACGGAGATACAACGCTATGAAATATGCCTATGACGTCATCAGGTATAATACTTTATGACGTCGCACATGCTCAGTATATCTATATATACAAAACTTAATATTTGTATAACTTCCGAAATAATCATATTTGGGCGAAATGAAAAAAAAGTAACGATTTTTTTTCGATTTCCTACAGTTTGCAATAAACAATAGTAGTACAGCAACAGGGGTTTCACTATCAAAATCCGACCATAACCTCAATCTTTCATTCTTGACACGTGGTGGATGCGCCGTCGTTGACACGAAGGTGGATGCGTCGTCGGCGCCATCTTGTCAAACCTCATGGCGCCATCTGTCGTGAGTGCGGTGAATTCTTGCAATTACAGGTTCCTGTAATATGGAGTGTGCGTGGAAGGGATTGTTCCGAGTTGTTTCGAAATCGCTACGTATATGTATTTATGGTTCGGGGAATCACAGGTTCCTGTAATATGGAGTGTGCGTGGAAGGGATTGTTCCGAGTCGTTTCGGGTTCTGTAATGACGTCATAGCGCCCTGGGTCACGTCCGTGGAGTCATTTAGAGTACATAGTGCAAAGTTTGATTCAGGGTTCGCGTTCTGTGATGACGTCATAGCGACCTGGGTCACGTCCGTGGAGTCATTTAGACTACATAGTGCAAAGTTCGGGTTCTGTGATGACGTCATAGCGACCTGGGTCACGTCTGTGGCGCCATTTAGAGTACATAGTGCAAAGTTCGATTCATGGTTCGGGTTCTGTGATGACGTCATAGCGACCTGGGTCACGTCCTTGGCACCATCTAGAGTACATAGTGCAAAGTTCGATTCATGGTTCGACCTGGGTCTCGTGGGTTACGTCAGTTTGTGTCGGTGGCACCATCTAGCGTACATGTGACAAGTTCGATGTGTCTTATAACAGGATGCTGTGGTGGTGACGTAACTATGAGGGTCCAGCAGCTAGCTTCATGTTGTACCTGGTAGAGGGTGTTCGAACTCAAGGATGAAACACACCTACAGGATTGCTTATTGATCTCGTGTGTTACCATTTACGACGCCATAACTAAGCCATCAGCTGTTTAAACAACCTACGTCAAGGCGAGAAATAACATGCTGCTTACGTCACAACTGGTGATTTAACGTTGGGGAGAGAGTGGATTTGTTCCACACAGGCCTTATGAGGATAGGCTATCCTGTAGTAGTAGTGTGTATTATCCTTGGTTGGAACCAACATTTGATGGGGAAGGGGCCTCGTTTTTTTTTTATTAAAAACATACATTTTTTAAGACAACGATTTCAAAAAGCGAATATTTTCCATCAATAAACTGCTTAATGATCTAATCATTTTGGTGGTACGTCTTGGGAGAAACACTGCGTTGTCGTCAAATTCAACGAGTATTTCAAATCCATAGCTAAAAATATGCCACAATTGTATCGATTACCTAAGTATATAAGATATTTACTTACTAGGTTAAAATAATAATTGTTGCTCAATAATTTTATAATCCTCACTGTGACGAGAAAGAATACAACACTGTGGGCACCCCTTTTAATTCGAACTTCGCTTGACATCTGTTGATCTACCTTAATTTGTATAGTTTACTGGTTCCAGTAAAGATTTGCAATTATTTTGAGGTCTGTATCGTAGAAAATATTGGGTACACTCACTTTCTACGAGGACTTATAATTTTCTCAGCGGTTTTGATCCTTTGTTATAAAAAGACAGGTCTTGTTGATTGATTTCAAATCCATATCTAAAATATTCATAATTGTATCGATATTAGTAAGTATATAAGATATTCACTTACTTGGTTAAAATGATAATTGTTGTGCAATAATTTTATAGTTCACCGAGTTTCAAACAAGACTAAAAGAGCTTAGTTATTATAAAATCCGATTTAAACTTTGAAGTAATCACATACAAAAAACGCTGCCAAAATATTGGGAATTTCACTCTATATCAGGCTTCAGGTCTTGTAATTTTCTCAGTGTTTTTAATCCTTTGCTATAAAAAAACAGGTCTTGTTGTTGATTGATATTAGTATATAAGATATTTACTTACTTGGTTAAAATGATAATTGTTGTGCAATAATTTTATATTTTTCACTGGTGACGAGTTTGAGCAAACTGAAAGAAGCTTGTTATTATAAAATCCGATTTAAACTTTGATATCACATACAAAAGCACCGTCAAATGTAAACGCTTATTCGGCAGTTTTTTTATCTGAATTATATCAGGACCGTTCGCAGAAATCGCCCGAGAAAAACAACAACACATTTTAAAGATAATTTTTTAGTTTAAGGCGTAATTATTAAGTTAGATATTTGATATGTCCATTTTTATTTTAAAAAAGGTGACAAATTCAATCGATTTATCAAAATTTAAAAGAATAGATTTAAATTAGCATCGTTGACATTTTATGAGCCAATAACCCTATGCAATACAAAATTTAAGTGGATACATTGTTACCTGTAAAAGATGAGGATTCAATTTTTATTCTTTGTACAAAAAACGCAGCATCCAGTACCAGTACTTTGAACCTGGATTTTCATTAGTTTCTTGTGCGATAAGTGTCGGTTTCGAAAAACTGTAAGTACTATTTTTAAATATCTAAGTGATGTAGGATAAATCATGTCCTGAGACATATTTCAAATTAACACAAACCTCGATTATTGAATTATTTTTATTTTCCTTAACACATAAACATATTGTTTGTTTTTTAAAAATACAGACAACCCTGAGTACCTATTTTTTAACTTAATTCCAATAGTTTTTTTCGGAGCAACTTGAATTTACTTTTACACTTACATTTGCACAAAACTCAAATTTCTTTTTCTAAAATTTAGGTAGGTTCTTTAACCAATTTAAACTGGTTTTATTTTTTCATTTATTTTAAAACAAACCTCCATAAACAGCGAATTTTTAGTTTTATGTACAAAATCGTTCACCAGGAAGGAGATAACCTGAAACGTCATGGGATTGCTAATCATCTTCCAAGATCTGTAACCAGTGTGGTGGGATTTTTAAAGCAGAGGGGGCTATCCAACACCATCAAAACACCCAGCTCCAAGAGAGCCTCCAAACGAAAGGCTGGAGATCCCACCGCCCCCATGATGAAGCAAGCTAGACTTTTGCTGGTAAGTTGACATTAATCGCATTTTTTAAATCTAATTTAATTATTTTCAGGACCTTCAATATCAGCCACATGCCGGTGGTGTGAGGATTGCGACTTGGAGGCACCGATAAATCAATGGGTTGGTCATCTTCGGTGTCTCTAGCACCGAGCCAACACCTGGTGAAGCAGGAGGAAGACGTTAGTCTTGTCAAAACATCTTTCAAGAACCGAATTGAAACATAGCGGCTTTCATCAAAGCAGGACCCTATCAGCGTGAAGCACGTTTTGAAATTAGCTGTGGCATACCTATCCAGTATTAGGACGGACGGAGGACACAATTACCAGGATAGCAGAAAATGCGTATGCGAAAAAAATAATTTAGAGCAAACAGTTGAATAGCGCAAGGATATGAGAAAACTAACTTCGCACATTCTTGAGCAACCGACCCACCGAATTCAGCAAACATGCGTACACGTACACGAGAAGAAGGGGTTTTAGAACTGGTTTTTCCTTTAACAAATCACGGTAACTATGGAATAACATAATAGAGGACTAAAATATGACACAACCACTTTCAAGTTGAAACTGGAAGTAGCCTATAAGGGGCCCAAATAGCCTCAGTAAAGTGCTAGAAAGATACCGGTTGCCACTACCACCCCCTGCTCAGAAATAAATTTGGTCATTTGGGTTTTCAGGCATCCTGAACAAAAATTTCACAGAATTCCAGGAAAAAGAAAGCGGTGTGTATCATTTCAATTGCAGTGTTATATACTAAACAATGTCTCTTACAGGCTGGACGCTACAACAACTTTAAGCTCTAAATATAAGTATCAATAGGATCATAACCCTCTAAAAGCTTATTCATATCTGCCAGTACCAGGATAACCTGTAACGTCATGGGAGTTGCCGCACATCTGCAATCAATGTGGTGGAATTTTTAATTCATTTCATCCACAAATAACATGGGTTGAGGAAAAAAGTATGCGGAAATTTGGGATCTGTTTCTATTTAAATACTCAATATCTATTGAAAAAAAAAAAATATATTCAAGGGTGACGATAAAGACGTATTTCATTTTTATGATTATGAATATTGATACAATTTAGATGGTAGTCGCACTCACAGTCCCATTAACCATATTGGCAATGATTGTTGAGAATAAAAATAAGCTTTAGTATAAACTATGTTTTATTCTCCTGAGAATGACAGAGATGAAGCCACCATTGATCTCTGTATACCACCAACTCACAGTCAAATAGCGCCAGCACACACTTAACATAATATCATACAACTTTTATTTATGTTCCAAAATTGTATCAAGATTATTTTCATTTCAATAATTTTTGAAAAGAAACTTCTTAAACGGCTTTCTGCTATTTGGACGACAATGGAGAGTGATTTGAAAAACGCGTCACGGGCAAATTTCGTTACTCGAGAGAGAAGAAAGATGTAACGTAAAGGAACAGAGAAAGACAGCTATTGATTGACACAAACCAAGGATTATAAGCGTCGAGAGGAGTGCCCATTATTGACAAGCGCCGATATTGACACAAACCAAGGATTATAAGCGTAAGGAGGATTGCCTATTATTGACAAGCGGTATTGGAAAAATAAAATCATTTCTGGCGAATTTCGAGGTTTTCCTGATATCTCTGGACAGCACTCGGAATTTTTGAAATATCAATGCAGCATAATAATGAGCACAAAGTTGCACTATACTTTCTTCTGATTCAACCGACGTCGGGTCTCTTTCCGTAGGATTCCAATACAGGATTCGAATAGGATTCAAAATAGCTAGTATTCGAATGCTACCCAAGTCTCCCAAAGTACCAAGGAGTCTATTCGAAACATGCCGCATTAGTAATAATTATCAAACTTCAAACTTGTATAACAGGAGACTTTCTCATTGAAATGAAGCATTACGTTGATAGACTTGATACTGTTTACAATCCCAATCCCCATTAAGTATACATGCCCCAGATGTAAGGGTGAAACTGATATACCCAATCGACTTTGTTTGCCTTACGAATTTTCACAATTTGTTGAACAAAAAAGGATACCATCCCATTATTTTGCAAAACCCGAACGTAAAACCTAAATTATGAAGTTGTACTAGTAAATTTTCTGTTAAATAAAACTTTTGTTATTATATTTTTCTGCTTTTTATTTATAGCCTCTAGACTAGGTTAGGCTATAATAATTTAAACAAAATTCAACGAGAGCTTTGTGCATAACATTAGGATAGGCCATCGAATACTATATTGTTAAGCTTTTTTAAGTCGACACTTTCCGTATGGGGAGCAAAAGAAGGAAGGATACGGTAAAAACAGGTGTGAGATCAGGTGACCATTGACGTACAATCGTAGGGAGTCACACCAACTCATATTGGAGTATCAGCTAGGGGATTCTTATCTTGTCACAAGTCGCTATGGCTCGCTAGCTGTCATTCGATACCTATTTCGATATCAGATGGAGAGTGATTCATATGTATTATTGTCGAATTTCGTATCGACATCAAATAGACGGTGGTATGAAAAACGAGAGAAAAATCGACCTTCAAATTTGAATGATAGATGATAGATTATGTTTATTATTTTATAATTTATTTTTCACTTCAATTCAAACTATTTTTACTTCTAAAGATTCCTTTCGCGTTGAAAATAATTTCAATTTTTAATTATTATGTTGCAACGAAATCTTAAGGCAGCACCGTCAACAGCAAAACCTTCACTTTAGACGCACGACTCGTAGGGTAGGATAAACTTGATTTACATTTTTCTTCTCGTCTCTCAACTCCACACTCCCGTATTCCTTATGTGAGAATGACCGCGTTCACCAGCACTCAACATGTTGAGTGATTAGTCAGCGGCTTTGTTGAAAAAGATGAAATATAACGAAGGATAACATACACAAACGACAAACATAAAACATAAACACAACACATGACGCCACAACTTGTCACTTCAAAATAAAAAAGGATAGCCAATCATTCGAACAAAGATCAGCAAATCGAAAAGCCGAAACGGGACCTCTTACTTACGTCAGAGAGTCGATCCGAACTAGCATAAGAATCAGCAATTCGACATCGAATTGGTCTTAAGAATTCCGCAGGATTATAAATGATGGACTGTATACGCATGCAATTTAATTCATTTTACCTACTCATCAATAACTGATAGACTGTGCCTGACTCATCCATATAATATTATAGGTCCTGCAAACTATTAATGAAACCGAACAAACACACTGCATACATAAAACGTCCATTTTATGTCATATTCACGTTCATACGTCCATATGACCTATTCACTGATCTCGAAAATAAATGGATAAACAAAGAACGCTACTAATGCTGCTAATTCACGAGGTCAAAATCTAAACAAAAACAACTGACTGGGACAGCTGTGAGCATGCGCAGTAGATACATGTATTGTGCGTACACAAAATCTGGCCAATGAAAATGAAGGAATTTCGAAACTTAGAACAGTTGTTCGAAAGATAAGACACTGCGCAGGCGTAAGGCTGTTCCGTTGCACAACTGTTCGTAGAATATTGATCCCAAACTTTCGCACAAATTATGCAAATCAAGCCGTATGAATTGTTTATCCATTTATTTTTTAGATCAGTGGACCTATTCAGAACGTACATTAGACGTACATTTTAGTAAAAACATTCATATTACGTACATTTACATCCACCATTTTGGTTTTATGTTAAAGTGTAAAATACAAACAGGTCACTGTTTATTTATTTAATTCCTCGTGTCTAAGTTTAACTTTGTTTGAATCTCTATTAATCCTAGTAATTCAAATCATTGGCTTAGAAAATCGTGTGTTTATTTTAGTGGCAATCAGACGTAATAATTAAAAATTGATAAAAAAATTTCTTGCCTCGACTGGAATTTAAACCCAGGACCCCTGAATTTCCAGTGCAACGCTCTAACCAACTAAGCTACCAGGAGCTGTTTCATTTCTACCTTTTCGAATGTCGATCAAATCTGGAACGCAAAATAAATGGAAAATAGTATAGAAGGACTAACCACACAGCGTTTTTATGGCTAGGGAGTTTAGCGATACCGTGGGAAAAATCTAGATCGACGATGCATTTGATCTGAAATTTCGGGGTTTGACCCGAACCAAACCCAAATTTTTGGGGAGTTTCCCGGAATTCGACCGCAGCTCCTTATCTCATGCTATCATCCTCAAAACACAGTTATCGTCCCGCCATCGAGCGTCATCTTCGTCGTCGTCTCGTCATCGATCGATTGCAAAAATTCTAGCCGGGGAATCGAGTCCTCAGACCATCACACCAAAATCCAGCACTGTAGACAAGGCACTAGATCCTTGAGTAATTATTGATAAAAAATGTTTGTAAGTAAAGTCTATACCAAGTCACTTGGACTAGCATAAAAACTAACTAAATCCCGGCATCCATCAGCTTTTTCTTTGTCAAACATGGACGGCGTAATTTCAAAAAACAGTACTAAAATTAATAATCAATAGACAGTATGTCAATCAATCATGATCGGCAATGGCCAATCAGATCTATTGCGTCCACGTTTACTGGTATCGAACGTGTACATGGAGGATGAAGCCAATCAGATAATATACCTATCCATTCTTACTTGTCTGGCTTCCAACGGGTACGAGGATCAATCAGTATAAATTTTGCTATATTTTTCAATATGTGATGCAGTATATTGACCATACGTTTATTTTAGGCTTGGTCCAAGTAACTTCGTATAGACTATAAAACGTTCTAACTATACAGGTCCAGAGACAATTATAAGTGTGTAGACAGCTATACAGGTCCAGAGACAGGTCCGATTCAGCTTTTCGAGACAGATCTGTCTACACAGACTGCTTTTCGAGACAGCTTTTCGAGACAGGTCTGTCTACATAGACTGCTTTTCGAGACAGGTCTGACTACACAGACAGCTTTTCGAGACAGATCTGTCTACACAGACTGCTTTTCGAGACAGCTTTTCGAGACAGGTCTGTCTACATAGACTGCTTTTCGAGACAGGTCTGTCTACACAGACAGCTTTTCGAGACAGGTCTGTCTACACAGGCAGCTTTTCGAGACTGGCCTGTCTACACAGATAGCTTTTCGAGACAGGTTAGTAGTAACGGGGGCACCTGAGCCTGAGAAATTTTTCGATACCGTGGAAAAATCTCTAAATCGGCGGCGCCTTTGATCTGAAACAGCTATACAGGTCTAGAGATAGGGTTGTATACACCTATACAGGGCTAGAGACAGGCCTGTATACAGCAATGGTAAGCAAGGGTTAGTTTGGGTTAGTTATAGGTTAGCATAGGACCCCCCACGTCGTTGGGTCAGTTACGAATCTTCCCTAACTGACCCAACGACGTGGGGGGTCCTATGCTAACCTATAACTAACCCAAACTAACCCTTGCTTACCATTGCTGTATACAGGCCTGTCTCTAGCCCTGTATAGGTGTATACAACCCTATCTCTAGACCTGTATAGCTGTTTCAGATCAAAGGCGCCGCCGATTTAGAGATTTTTCCACGGTATCGAAAAATTTCTCAGGCTCAGGTGCCCCCGTTACTACTAACCTGTCTCGAAAAGCTATCTGTGTAGACAGGCCAGTCTCGAAAAGCTGCCTGTGTAGACAGACCTGTCTCGAAAAGCTGTCTGTGTAGACAGACCGGTCTCGAAAAGCAGTCTATGTAGACAGACCTGTCTCGAAAAGCTGTCTCGAAAAGCAGTCTGTGTAGACAGATCTGTCTCGAAAAGCTGTCTGTGTAGTCAGACCTGTCTCGAAAAGCAGTCTATGTAGACAGACCTGTCTCGAAAAGCTGTCTCGAAAAGCAGTCTGTGTAGACAGATCTGTCTCGAAAAGCTGAATCGGACCTGTCTCTGGACCTGTATAGCTGTCTACACACTTATAATTGTCTCTGGACCTGTATAGTTAGAACGTTTTATAGTCTATACGAAGTTACTTGGACCAAGCCTAAAATAAACGTATGGTCAATATACTGCATCACATATTGAAAAATATAGCAAAATTTATACTGATTGATCCTCGTACCCGTTGGAAGCCAGACAAGTAAGAATGGATAGGTATATTATCTGATTGGCTTCATCCTCCATGTACACGTTCGATACCAGTAAACGTGGACGCAATAGATCTGATTGGCCATTGCCGATCATGATTGATTGACATACTGTCTATTGATTATTAATTTTAGTACTGTTTTTTGAAATTACGCCGTCCATGTTTGACAAAGAAAAAGCTGATGGATGCCGGGATTTAGTTAGTTTTTATGCTAGTCCAAGTGACTTGGTATAGACTTTACTTACAAACATTTTTTATCAATAATTACTCAAGGATCTAGTGCCTTGTCTACAGTGCTGGATTTTGGTGTGATGGTCTGAGGACTCGATTCCCCGGCTAGAATTTTTGCAATCGATCGATGACGAGACGACGACGAAGATGACGCTCGATGGCGGGACGATAACTGTGTTTTGAGGATGATAGCATGAGATAAGGAGCTGCGGTCGAATTCCGGGAAACTCCCCAAAAATTTGGGTTTGGTTCGGGTCAAACCCCGAAATTTCAGATCAAATGCATCGTCGATCTAGATTTTTCCCACGGTATCGCTAAACTCCCTAGCCATAAAAACGCTGTGTGGTTAGTCCTTCTATACTATTTTCCATTTATTTTGCGTTCCAGATTTGATCGACATTCGAAAAGGTAGAAATGAAACAGCTCCTGGTAGCTTAGTTGGTTAGAGCGTTGCACTGGAAATTCAGGGGTCCTGGGTTTAAATTCCAGTCGAGGCAAGAAATTTTTTTATCAATTTTTAATTATTACGTCTGATTGCCACTAAAATAAACACACGATTTTCTAAGCCAATGATTTGAATTACTAGGATTAATAGAGATTCAAACAAAGTTAAACTTAGACACGAGGAATTAAATAAATAAACAGTGACCTGTTTGTATTTTACACTTTAACATAAAACCAAAATGGTGGATGTAAATGTACGTAATATGAATGTTTTTACTAAAATGTACGTCTAATGTACGTTCTGAATAGGTCCACTGATCTAAAAAATAAATGGATAAACAATTCATACGGCTTGATTTGCATAATTTGTGCGAAAGTTTGGGATCAATATTCTACGAACAGTTGTGCAACGGAACAGCCTTACGCCTGCGCAGTGTCTTATCTTTCGAACAACTGTTCTAAGTTTCGAAATTCCTTCATTTTCATTGGCCAGATTTTGTGTACGCACAATACATGTATCTACTGCGCATGCTCACAGCTGTCCCAGTCAGTTGTTTTTGTTTAGATTTTGACCTCGTGAATTAGCAGCATTAGTAGCGTTCTTTGTTTATCCATTTATTTTCGAGATCAGTGAATAGGTCATATGGACGTATGAACGTGAATATGACATAAAATGGACGTTTTATGTATGCAGTGTGTTTGTTCGGTTTCATTAATAGTTTGCAGGACCTATAATATTATATGGATGAGTCAGGCACAGTCTATCAGTTATTGATGAGTAGGTAAAATGAATTAAATTGCATGCGTATACAGTCCATCATTTATAATCCTGCGGAATTCTTAAGACCAATTCGATGTCGAATTGCTGATTCTTATGCTAGTTCGGATCGACTCTCTGACGTAAGTAAGAGGTCCCGTTTCGGCTTTTCGATTTGCTGATCTTTGTTCGAATGATTGGCTATCCTTTTTTATTTTGAAGTGACAAGTTGTGGCGTCATGTGTTGTGTTTATGTTTTATGTTTGTCGTTTGTGTATGTTATCCTTCGTTATATTTCATCTTTTTCAACAAAGCCGCTGACTAATCACTCAACATGTTGAGTGCTGGTGAACGCGGTCATTCTCACATAAGGAATACGGGAGTGTGGAGTTGAGAGACGAGAAGAAAAATGTAAATCAAGTTTATCCTACCCTACGAGTCGTGCGTCTAAAGTGAAGGTTTTGCTGTTGACGGTGCTGCCTTAAGATTTCGTTGCAACATAATAATTAAAAATTGAAATTATTTTCAACGCGAAAGGAATCTTTAGAAGTAAAAATAGTTTGAATTGAAGTGAAAAATAAATTATAAAATAATAAACATAATCTATCATCTATCATTCAAATTTGAAGGTCGATTTTTCTCTCGTTTTTCATACCACCGTCTATTTGATGTCGATACGAAATTCGACAATAATACATATGAATCACTCTCCATCTGATATCGAAATAGGTATCGAATGACAGCTAGCGAGCCATAGCGACTTGTGACAAGATAAGAATCCCCTAGCTGATACTCCAATATGAGTTGGTGTGACTCCCTACGATTGTACGTCAATGGTCACCTGATCTCACACCTGTTTTTACCGTATCCTTCCTTCTTTTGCTCCCCATACGGAAAGTGTCGACTTAAAAAAGCTTAACAATATAGTATTCGATGGCCTATCCTAATGTTATGCACAAAGCTCTCGTTGAATTTTGTTTAAATTATTATAGCCTAACCTAGTCTAGAGGCTATAAATAAAAAGCAGAAAAATATAATAACAAAAGTTTTATTTAACAGAAAATTTACTAGTACAACTTCATAATTTAGGTTTTACGTTCGGGTTTTGCAAAATAATGGGATGGTATCCTTTTTTGTTCAACAAATTGTGAAAATTCGTAAGGCAAACAAAGTCGATTGGGTATATCAGTTTCACCCTTACATCTGGGGCATGTATACTTAATGGGGATTGGGATTGTAAACAGTATCAAGTCTATCAACGTAATGCTTCATTTCAATGAGAAAGTCTCCTGTTATACAAGTTTGAAGTTTGATAATTATTACTAATGCGGCATGTTTCGAATAGACTCCTTGGTACTTTGGGAGACTTGGGTAGCATTCGAATACTAGCTATTTTGAATCCTATTCGAATCCTGTATTGGAATCCTACGGAAAGAGACCCGACGTCGGTTGAATCAGAAGAAAGTATAGTGCAACTTTGTGCTCATTATTATGCTGCATTGATATTTCAAAAATTCCGAGTGCTGTCCAGAGATATCAGGAAAACCTCGAAATTCGCCAGAAATGATTTTATTTTTCCAATACCGCTTGTCAATAATAGGCAATCCTCCTTACGCTTATAATCCTTGGTTTGTGTCAATATCGGCGCTTGTCAATAATGGGCACTCCTCTCGACGCTTATAATCCTTGGTTTGTGTCAATCAATAGCTGTCTTTCTCTGTTCCTTTACGTTACATCTTTCTTCTCTCTCGAGTAACGAAATTTGCCCGTGACGCGTTTTTCAAATCACTCTCCATTGTCGTCCAAATAGCAGAAAGCCGTTTAAGAAGTTTCTTTTCAAAAATTATTGAAATGAAAATAATCTTGATACAATTTTGGAACATAAATAAAAGTTGTATGATATTATGTTAAGTGTGTGCTGGCGCTATTTGACTGTGAGTTGGTGGTATACAGAGATCAATGGTGGCTTCATCTCTGTCATTCTCAGGAGAATAAAACATAGTTTATACTAAAGCTTATTTTTATTCTCAACAATCATTGCCAATATGGTTAATGGGACTGTGAGTGCGACTACCATCTAAATTGTATCAATATTCATAATCATAAAAATGAAATACGTCTTTATCGTCACCCTTGAATATATTTTTTTTTTTCAATAGATATTGAGTATTTAAATAGAAACAGATCCCAAATTTCCGCATACTTTTTTCCTCAACCCATGTTATTTGTGGATGAAATGAATTAAAAATTCCACCACATTGATTGCAGATGTGCGGCAACTCCCATGACGTTACAGGTTATCCTGGTACTGGCAGATATGAATAAGCTTTTAGAGGGTTATGATCCTATTGATACTTATATTTAGAGCTTAAAGTTGTTGTAGCGTCCAGCCTGTAAGAGACATTGTTTAGTATATAACACTGCAATTGAAATGATACACACCGCTTTCTTTTTCCTGGAATTCTGTGAAATTTTTGTTCAGGATGCCTGAAAACCCAAATGACCAAATTTATTTCTGAGCAGGGGGTGGTAGTGGCAACCGGTATCTTTCTAGCACTTTACTGAGGCTATTTGGGCCCCTTATAGGCTACTTCCAGTTTCAACTTGAAAGTGGTTGTGTCATATTTTAGTCCTCTATTATGTTATTCCATAGTTACCGTGATTTGTTAAAGGAAAAACCAGTTCTAAAACCCCTTCTTCTCGTGTACGTGTACGCATGTTTGCTGAATTCGGTGGGTCGGTTGCTCAAGAATGTGCGAAGTTAGTTTTCTCATATCCTTGCGCTATTCAACTGTTTGCTCTAAATTATTTTTTTCGCATACGCATTTTCTGCTATCCTGGTAATTGTGTCCTCCGTCCGTCCTAATACTGGATAGGTATGCCACAGCTAATTTCAAAACGTGCTTCACGCTGATAGGGTCCTGCTTTGATGAAAGCCGCTATGTTTCAATTCGGTTCTTGAAAGATGTTTTGACAAGACTAACGTCTTCCTCCTGCTTCACCAGGTGTTGGCTCGGTGCTAGAGACACCGAAGATGACCAACCCATTGATTTATCGGTGCCTCCAAGTCGCAATCCTCACACCACCGGCATGTGGCTGATATTGAAGGTCCTGAAAATAATTAAATTAGATTTAAAAAATGCGATTAATGTCAACTTACCAGCAAAAGTCTAGCTTGCTTCATCATGGGGGCGGTGGGATCTCCAGCCTTTCGTTTGGAGGCTCTCTTGGAGCTGGGTGTTTTGATGGTGTTGGATAGCCCCCTCTGCTTTAAAAATCCCACCACACTGGTTACAGATCTTGGAAGATGATTAGCAATCCCATGACGTTTCAGGTTATCTCCTTCCTGGTGAACGATTTTGTACATAAAACTAAAAATTCGCTGTTTATGGAGGTTTGTTTTAAAATAAATGAAAAAATAAAACCAGTTTAAATTGGTTAAAGAACCTACCTAAATTTTAGAAAAAGAAATTTGAGTTTTGTGCAAATGTAAGTGTAAAAGTAAATTCAAGTTGCTCCGAAAAAAACTATTGGAATTAAGTTAAAAAATAGGTACTCAGGGTTGTCTGTATTTTTAAAAAACAAACAATATGTTTATGTGTTAAGGAAAATAAAAATAATTCAATAATCGAGGTTTGTGTTAATTTGAAATATGTCTCAGGACATGATTTATCCTACATCACTTAGATATTTAAAAATAGTACTTACAGTTTTTCGAAACCGACACTTATCGCACAAGAAACTAAACTTTGAAAATCCAGGTTCAAAGTACTGGTACTGGATGCTGCGTTTTTTGTACAAAGAATAAAAATTGAATCCTCATCTTTTACAGGTAACAATGTATCCACTTAAATTTTGTATTGCATAGGGTTATTGGCTCATAAAATGTCAACGATGCTAATTTAAATCTATTCTTTTAAATTTTGATAAATCGATTGAATTTGTCACCTTTTTTAAAATAAAAATGGACATATCAAATATCTAACTTAATAATTACGCCTTAAACTAAAAAATTATCTTTAAAATGTGTTGTTGTTTTTCTCGGGCGATTTCTGCGAACGGTCCTGATATAATTCAGATAAAAAAACTGCCGAATAAGCGTTTACATTTGACGGTGCTTTTGTATGTGATATCAAAGTTTAAATCGGATTTTATAATAACAAGCTTCTTTCAGTTTGCTCAAACTCGTCACCAGTGAAAAATATAAAATTATTGCACAACAATTATCATTTTAACCAAGTAAGTAAATATCTTATATACTAATATCAATCAACAACAAGACCTGTTTTTTTATAGCAAAGGATTAAAAACACTGAGAAAATTACAAGACCTGAAGCCTGATATAGAGTGAAATTCCCAATATTTTGGCAGCGTTTAAAATATAAAATTATTGCACAACAATTAATTTGATTTTAACCAAGTAAGTAAATATCTTATATACTAATATCAATCAACAACAAGACCTGTTTTTTTTTATAGCAAAGGATTGAAAACACTGAGAAAATTACAAGACCTGAAGCCTGCTAGAAAGTGAAATTCCCAATATTTTGACAGCGTTTTTTGTATGTTATGTTGTTAATTCGAAGTTTGAATCGGATTTTATAATAATTAAGCTCTTTCAGTCTTGTTTGAGACTCGTCAACAACAATAAAATTATTGCACAATTATCATTTTAACCAAGTAAGTGAATCTCTTATATACTGATATCGATACAATTATGAATATTTTAGATATGGATTTGAAATCAATCAACAAGACCTGTCTTTTTATAACAAAGGATCAAAAACACTGAGAAAATTATAAGACCTGGTATAAAGTGAAAGTTCCCAATATTTTCTACGATAGAGACCTCAAAATAATTGCAAATCTTTACTGGAACCAATAAACTATACAAATTAAGGTAGATCAACAGATGTCAAGCGAAGTTCGAATTAAAAGGGGTGCCCACAGTGTTGTATTCTTTCTCGTCACAGTGAGGATTATAAAATTATTGAGCAACAATTATTATTTTAACCTAGTAAGTAAATATCTTATATACTTAGGTAATCGATACAATTGTGGCATATTTTTAGCTATGGATTTGAAATACTCGTTGAATTTGACTACAACGCAGTGTTTCTCCCAAGACGTACCACCAAAATGATTAGATCATTAAGCAGTTTATTGATGGAAAATATTCGCTTTTTGAAATCGTTGTCTTAAAAAATGTATGTTTTTAATAAAAAAAAAACGAGGCCCCTTCCCCATCTACAGTGGCTAAATAAACCTTTACATACAGTGGCGACAATAGAGTTCCCGCCGCCATCTTGTTCCCAACCTCCTGTTACTTTCAAATATTAATATATAAGATTTAAATAGACATCTATCATAAAAAATTAAAATCGGCATATTTGATGACCATTATCAGGTTCATCAAATACGTTGTTTTCCATGTTTTATGATGGATGTTCACCTAAATCCTATATATTCATATTTAAAAGTAACAAGAGGTTGGGAACAAGATGGCGGCATTTTCAATATAAACATATGGGATTTTTGAACCAATCAAAAATGAGACCGCAATTGTCGCCACTGTGGTAATAAAGTCACTGTACCCCATCAAATGTTGGTTCCAACCAAGGATAATACACACTACTACTACAGGATAGCCTATCCTCATAAGGCCTGTGTGGAACAAATCCACTCTCTCCCCAACGTTAAATCACCAGTTGTGACGTAAGCAGCATGTTATTTCTCGCCTTGACGTAGGTTGTTTAAACAGCTGATGACTTAGTTATGGCGTCGTAAATGGTAACACACGAGGTCAATGAGCAATCCTGTAGGTGTGTTTCATCCTTGAGTTCGAACACCCTCTACCAGGTACAACATGAAGCTAGCTGCTGGACCCTCATAGTTACGTCACCACCACAGCATCCTGTTATAAGACACATCGAACTTGTCACATGTACGCTAGATGGTGCCACGGACGTGACCCAGGTCGCTATGACGTCATCACAGAACCCGAACCATGAATCGAACTTTGCACTATGTACTCTAAATGGCGCCACGGACCCGCACTGACGTAACCCACGTGACCCAGGTCGCTATGACGTCATCACAGAACCATGAAACGAACTTCGCACTATGTACTCTAAATGGCGCCACGAACGTGACCCAGGTCGCTATGACTTCATCACAGAACCCGAACCCTGAATCAAACTTTGCACTATGTACTCTAAATGACTCCACGGACGTGACCCAGGTCGCTATGACGTCATCACAGAACCCGAACCCTGAATCAAACTTTGCACTATGTACTCTAAATGACTCCACGGACGTGACCCAGGGCGCTTTGACGTCATCACAGAACCAGGAACGACTCAAAACTCCCGCTATGACGTCATGACGTTTGACAGGTGACCTTTGACAGATGACGTTTGACAGGTGACGGTTGACAAGATGGCGGGAAAACATTTCCCCCCCACCCCTTTTTCTGGTACCCATATTAAAATCCGGGGGCCCCTTTTTGGGGGGCGGAGCCCTGCGGGCCCCCTTTTTGGGGGGCGCAGCCCTACGGGCCCCCTTTTTGGGGGGGCGCAGCCCTGCGGGCCCCCTTTTTGGGGGGCGGAGCCCTACGGGTCCCAACTACAGCATCCTGTATTACGAACTTCACACTATGTACGCTAGATGGCGCCATGACGTTTGACAAGATGGCGCCGACGATGCATCCACCTTCGTGTCAACGGCGGCGCATCCACCACGTGTCAAGAATGAAAGATTGAGGTTATGGTCGGATTTTGGTGCTAGAACCCGTGTTGCTGTACTACTAACAATAATCAATTTAATTTTCCATGCAAGTACCCTATTATTTCCTGAACAAGGGAACCCATTTTTGTGAAGCGATTAAAAAAATTAAATCAAAACAAAAACAATGTGCACAATGACAAATCAGTAATTGTTTTAAGAAAAATAACTCTGGACACCCCAACACTCTAGGCCTTTTGTTTTTCATCTTTCTTCAATAAACGCGATTGAAAAACGACAATAAAATCGTCAAATTCTGAGCGCTCTTGTTCCATTCCGATAAATACCTATATCGATCGATCGAGGATCTGGCACCGCTGGCGGCCGTCGACGTGATGGAACATATGGAAGCAAATGTGCCTCTTTATCTTACTCCTTTATGCCCGTTATGTCTCTCTCTCTCTGATTCCTATTGCATTCGCCTATGATCATTTCAAAGCTATAAGCCCAATTTTAAATACGGCCGAGCGCATCAGCTAGGCCTGTATTTTGTAATTTTAAAAGGCGGGTACCCAATATGCGCAAGATAATTCGATTTCTGTATTCTGTTGAGCATGATGTTGGTTAATTTAAAACGTAATATTCAAGATGTTTAATTGAAAAATTATTGTTTGATTTTTTGGTGGGTCATTGACCGAATGACCTTACAGAGGAGCCGCGCCTGGTAAACACATACACACAGAAATATTGTATAAGAATTTACCATGTGAATTGCAATTTTTAACTTATCAGCATAATATCACAAATTGTAATCCAATTCTTGTGAAAATCGAAAGTGTTCAAGTGCAAAATATCGATGAAGGAAAGTGGATAGTGATTACTGATATAGTTATTTTCCTAACAAGTGCGCAAAGTGTTACTTTTCCGCACGCAAACACAGTTATACGAACGACGCGAAGCGGAGTTCGGATACGTGTTTGCGTGCGGAAAAGACACTTTGCGCACGTGTTAGGAACAAAATTTTTCCTACGAGCTTCATATCAGGTAGGTAACAACAAAAATTTAAAAAAAAAACGATAATTTGTTTAATTATTTTTAATTAACTTGAAGGGAACCTATGCATTTATCAAAAAATTACATAACAAAAAAAAAATATAACAGAAAATCATCGTCAGAGCTCTTCATCTTAAAGCGTTTAATGGCGATTTCCATTTGTCATCAGTGCCGCACTGAGTGCATCCGCATCTTTTTCTAAAAGCATGTAACATGTAAGGATAAGGATACATTTTTTTGCCCTGTTTCGACAAATGGAAAATGCTATAAATTTGATGAGATAGTTTGTAGATGCATATATATAGAAAACAAATCTGACAATGTGTTGAAGTTAATTAAATTTGGTGTTTGTAGGTATAGATGTTAGCTGGAACAGGAACAGAGGAAAAATTTGTCATCATGTGTCAAAGTCGACAGGTGTACTTATTGTTGCTTGACAATTATTTTTACTTTTCGGCACTCAGTGCGGATAAGGCCTGTATCCGCACTGAGTGCGGAAAAGTGCAACTTTGAGAACCGAAATGCGTGCGGAAAAGTACTACTTTGCGCACGCTCGTAGGAAATAGTTATTTTCCTAACAAGTGCGCAAAGTGTCACTTTTCCGCACGCAAACACAGTTATACGAACGACGCGAAGCGGAGTTCGGATACGTGTTTGCGTGCGGAAAAGACACTTTGCGCACGTGTTAGGAACAACATTTTTCCTACGAGCTTCATATCAGGTAGGTAACAAGATTTTTTTTTTTTTTTAAACCCATAATTTGTTCAATTATTTTTAATTAACTTGAAGCGAACCTATACATTTATCAAAAAATTACCTAATAAAAAAAATAACAGAAAATCCTCGTCAGAGCTGTTCATCTTAAAGCATTTAAATTTGATGATAAAGTTTGTAGATTCTTGCATATAAATAGAGAACAAATCTGACAATGTGTCAAGGTTAATTTATATTTGGTGTTTGTATTGATGTTGGCTGATATAGAAACCGAGAAAAAATTTGTCATCATGTGTCAAAGTCGACAGGTGCACTTATTGTTGCTTGACAAGTATTTTTACTTTTCGGCACTCAGTGCGGATAAGGCCTGTATCCGCACTGAGTGCGGAAAAGTGTAACTTTGAGCCCTGGAATGCGTGCGGAAAAGTACTTCTTTGCGCACGCTCGTAGGAAAAAGACATTACAGCATTACAACAGTGCGGAAGTGAAAAAGAAAATGTGTTTTTTGAATGGAACTCATTTAGTAGAATCAATTTCCCATGTAGTTTGAAAATTGCTGACATCAAGTCTTATAAAAATATTAATCACAAATTTTATGTTTTTCCTCTACCTAATATTAAGGTCAATGTTTCACACAAAATAGAACATAAGGACCTTAAGTTAGTGACTTTAAACAATGTTAATTTTAATAAATTGGATTCTTTGCAAAATGAAATACAAAATCAAAGAAAATCAAATTTGGAAATGCTAAAAGATCCAGTTTATTATTATACGCCCAGTATATGGACTATTTTACTTTATACATATTATAATGGGCTCTTTCACTAATTTTTGAAATTGGCATATTTGGATAAAGCAACTAAAAACAGAATTTTCTGTATTTTTACTTTTGAAAAATTCATAGTCCTTCTTGAGAAAACAGAAAAAAAAGAAATACCTCCAAATAAAAACCCAGAATTTATTTCTATGACGTCGCAGCTCGCTATTTGACCGTGTTGCCACTAATTGTCAACATTGAAAATTTGTAATAGATTTAATTCTGAAATGTTCGCAAAATTTCATGAAAAGTAGTTAAATTAATTAGTTATGGATTCAAGATTTTATAACATTTTTATTGAAATTATGCTTAAACACAATTTAATATAATTTTCTATGTTTAGTTTTATTTATTTATTTTACGTTGCACTACATTTAGTCACCACCGACAACAGCGCATTCGAACCTTTACCTGCATTTACTACAGGATAAATACAGCAGAGGCGGACAGCTGTTTGCAACAACAAGCGAAATGAAAAATATTTATGCGACGTCAGCAAATCGGCGCGTTTTTAAATAATTCAAATTTTGGTAGTTTAAAATGCCTGTAAAAAACTTATTTAACCTTGTAGAACATTTTTTTTTGGTATATGTGCCTAAAATAGTCCCTCCTTTGGGATTTTATACCTAAATTACGTATTTAAATTTTAGTGAAAGAGCCCATTTTATTGATTTTATTATTTTTCTTGTACAAGTACCTGCTCCCTTTGTTCTATGTCAAAAAGAAATTGGATTCAAACAATAATCAAATCATTATTTGAACTTCAAATATTTTGGGTCCTAAAAACTTAAAAGTTTATATGCCCAATTAAAAGGGGAGGAGTTACGTTAGTAAAAAGTACTGCAACACTTAAATATCTTCAAAACTGCTTAAGCCGCGTTCACACAATTTGGAATCTGACAGTTTTCAGGCATGCGGAATTCAACAGTGCTATTGGCAATGTTGCCAGATTTCCCAGTTTTGCGCTACACGTAGTCTTTTTGTTATCTTAAATAGAATGCCCCATTTATTTTTATTGCAATAAATTGGGCGTACCAAATTTGATAAGACTTCAAATTTTCAGAATTCTATCTCTACTAGAAATATGACAACACCGTATTTTCGGTGAAAAGTATCGCAACGCTTGAAAATCTTCAAAAGCACGTTCTCGAAATTTGGCAGCTGGGGTTTTTTTTGTGCAAGTGAAATTTAACCGTAATATCGGCATTGTTGCCAGATTTCCCAGTTTTGCCCTACAAGTAGTCTTTTTACTATCGCGAATAGAATGCCCCATTTATTTTCATAGAAATAAATTGGACGTGTCAAATTTGATAAGATTCCAAATTTTCAGAATTCTATCTCCACTAGTTGCTGAAATATGCCAACACCGCATTTTCAGTGAACGGTATCGCAACGCTTAAATATCTTTAAAAATCCGCTTAGGCTCGTCCACTAAATTTGGTGTCTGGGGATTTATAGGCAAGCGAAATTCAACTGTGATATCGGCATTGTTGCCAAGTTTCCCAGTTTCGAGCTACACATAGTCTTGCTCGTGGCTTATGTTTTTTTTTTCCTTCAATAATACGAGTTACTTGTTCATGAGGTATTCATATTTCCGGGAGTTTCCGATAAGTTTGCGGCTCCTCCTGAAATAGGTAGGTAACTATCCCAGAATGATTATCACTATAGTAGTATTTAACAGTACAAGCAGCATATTGGAAATTTGGAATCTCATCAAAATTTGAACTAATTCATTGCAATAAAAATAAATTTATTCAAGATAACAAAAAGACTACGTGTAGCGCGAAACTGGGAAACTTGGCAACAATGCCGATATCACAGTTAAATTTCGCTTGCCTATAAATTCCCAGATAGGTATCGAATTTAGTGAACGAGCCTAAGCGGGTTTTAAAGATATTCAAGCGTTGCGATACCGTTCACTGAAAAAGCGGTGTTGGCATATTTCAGCAACTAGTAGAGATAGAATACTGAAAATTTGGAATCTTATTAATTTTGGCACGTCCAATATATTGCAATAAAAATAAATGGGGCATTCTATTCAAGATAACAAAAAGACTACGTGTAGCGCAAAACTGAAAAGTCTGGCAACAATGCCGATATCTCGGTTGAATTTTGCTAGCCTAAAAACCCCCAGATACCAAATTTCGTGAACGTGCTTGAGCGGCGTTTGAAGATATTCGAGCGTTGCTATACTTTTCACTGAAAATACGGTGTTGTCATATTTCTTCAACTAGTAGAGATAGAATTCTGAAAGTTTGGAATCTTATCAAATTTGGCACGACCAATTCATTGCGATAATAATAAATGGGGCATTCTATTTAAGATAACAAAAAGACTACGTGTAGCGCAAACTTGGGAAATCTGGCAACATTGAAAATAGCACTGTTGAATTCCGCATGCCTGAAAACTGTCAGATTCCGAATTGTGTGAACGCAGCTTAAGCAGTTTTGAAGATATTTAAGTGTTGCAGTACTTTTTACTAACCCTGATATAAAACACAGTTGTGTTGGTGTTGAGCACTTATAACTCGAGAAAGGCTGGACTGATTTTTATGATTTTTGCTTTATTGGATTTGTCTTTGTCCATCCTACGATAATAAATCGAAAAAATCCAAAAAAAAAAACAAAAAAAAAAATATCCATTTTACTTATTTATGAAAAAACTCACTAAGCCCGCATATGGCGCCATCTCTTATAACCAATACAAAGTTTACCGTCACATTTTCATTGCAAACCATGTGGATTTTATTGTCACACACTTTGCACAAAAACAATTTGAGGAAAGCACTTTATTTTTAATTGTTCTTCACAGTAAAAATGTCCAAAAATAAATAATAATAATAATAATAATAAATAATAAATGGCCTTTATTTTTCACTCGGCGAAGGGCAGCATAGCTGTTCACTTAACCGAGCATTCAAGTTCAAATTACAATAACATTGTTACAATTATTTTCCTTATTCATAAGTATTTATAGTAAAATTGAAACAGAGATGAAGAAATAAAAATAAAAATAGAGAAAAAGCACAGTCATGTCAATACTGACTTAGCAACTTCCTCCTAAAAACAAGTCGAAACCCCTGAAGAGAGGACATTTCGTCAAACCTACCCCATGTGTCACCATTAAACAGCCTTGGAACCGAGCAAGAAATAGAATGACAATGTTTTAATTGTGTATTTTATTTTGTTGTTGGTTCGTTCATTCCGAAAGAGCGCGAACTGGTCTCCCTGTCATTTCTTGACGCTTGGCCATTGACGTTCTGTGGCTAAGTTCCGTTTCTCCTCTTAGGCATTCCTTGACAGCCGTGTTCCGTGGTGACTGTTCGGAGTGCTCTGTCCGGCTGGTGTCGAGTGGCAGAGAGCCAGGTTATGAGTCCGCCACAACCATTTTGTATACGGCGCCATATATGATAGGTACCTAGAACGAAGCTCGCCGTTGTGCGATAATTTCATTGCAGATACAGTAGAACAGAATACTGCTAAGGTACTGGAGCTATTCCAAACAGAACTATTTCACTATGCCGATCAGATAAAGTGGTGCAGAAAGAGTAGATCAGATAGAATAGTGCAGATGGAGTATTGCAGTGCAGATAAAATGAAAAAGGGCTGCGCTGGAGATTTTTTTTGTTTTCTTTAAATTTTTTGAACATTCTTGTGCCTGAGTTTATTTATTTGGTGGTAGACTTTATAAGAATAATACCCACAAGATGCCTAAAAAGGGATGATGTAAAATTTTAATTTTAATCAACGATTTAATTCAGTTAATAAAATCTGTTTTTTTTTTAAAGATAATTCCCCAATTCAAAAATTTAGTAACTGTGTTGGCAACACAAGCCTTTTCTACATAAAAATTTTGAAAGCATTGACAATTTTACATTGTATTGCCAACATAATGTCATTTTGACTTTTATCTTAAAAAAAAACGCACTTTAGATACGTTAACGCAATATTTAATAGGTACTTAATAATTCAGAGGAGGAACGAAGTTCGCCGGGTCAGCTAGTTACTTTATAAAATAATCTGATTGTTCTCTTCAAGCCAGTTTCATCTGTATAACCATACGTGTATGTTCGGTTCGGAAAACAAAAGTTTTTTTTTAGAAAATAAAGTTTGTTTTTTAAAAAGCCGTTTTTGTGGTTCCACAACGTAATTCAGGTCTGTCTACACAGGTAGCTTCTTTTAGGACAGGCCTGACTTCACAGACAGCTTTTTGGGACAGGTCTATCTATGGAGACAGCTTTTCGAGACAGGTCTGTCTCCATAGACAGACAGACAGACAGGAGAAAGGTTTTCGAGACAGGTCTGTCTACACAGACAGCTTTTCGAGACAGGTCTGTCTATGGAGACAGCTTTTCGAGACAGGTCTGTCTACACAGACAGCTTTTCGAGACAGGTCTGTCTATGGAGACAGCTTTTCGAGACAGGTCTGTCTATGGAGACAGCTTTTCGAGACAGGTCTGTCTATGGAGACAGCTTTTCGAGACAGGTCTGTCTACACAGACAGCTTTTCGAGACAGGTCTGTCTATGGAGACAGCTTTTCGAGACAGGTCTGTCTACACAGACAGCTTTTCGAGACAGCTTTTCGAGACAGGTCTGTCTATGGAGACAACTTTGGGTCAGTTAGGTTGCCTGAAAAAGGAGTGAGTGAGAGGAAAAGACATGGTGAGCTTTTGCCAAATACGATTAGAGCAATTATTTCTCAGGCTCAGGTGCCCCCGTTACTACTAACCTGTCTCGAAAAGCTGTCTCCATAGACAGACCTGTCTCGAAAAGCTGTCTGTGTAGACAGACGTTTCTCGAAAAGCTGTCTCCGTAGACAGACCTGTCTCGAAAAGCTGTATCTATAGACAGACCTGTCTCGAAAAGCTGTCTCTATAGACAGACCTGTCTCGAAAAGCTGTCTCCATAGACAGACCTGTCTCGAAAAGCAGTCTGTGTAGACAGACCTGTCTCGAAAAGCTGTCTCCATAGACAGACCTGTCTCGAAAAGCTGTCTGTGTAGACAGACCTGTCTCGAAAACCTTTCTCCTGTCTGTCTGTCTGTCTATGGAGACAGACCTGTCTCGAAAAGCTGTCTCCATAGATAGACCTGTCCCAAAAAGCTGTCTGTGAAGTCAGGCCTGTCCTAAAAGAAGCTACCTGTGTAGACAGACCTGAATTACGTTGTGGAACCACAAAAACAACTTTTTAAAAAACAAACTTTATTTTCTAAAAAAAAAAACTTTTGTTTTCCGAATCGAACATACACGTATGGTTATACAGATGAAACTGGCTTGAAGAGAACAATTAGATTATTTTATAAAGTATTTAAGCAAATGCAGCAGATTAATATAATAAGCTAAGCAATTCTGGGCACGTAACTCCTCCCCCTTTAATTGGGCATATAAACTTTTAAGTTTTTAGGACCCAAAATATTTGAAGTTCAAATAATGATTTCATTATTGTTTGAATCCAATTTCTTTTTGACCTAGAATAAAGGGAGCAGATACTTGTACAAGAAAAATAATAAAATCAATAAAATTATAATATAAAGTAAAATAGTCCATATACTGGGCGTATAATAAATAATAAACTGGATCTTTTAGCATTTCCAAATTTGATTTTCTTTGATTTTGTATTTCATTTTGCAAAGAATCTAATTTATTAAAATTAACATTGTTTAAAGTCACTAACTTAAGGTCCTTATGTTCTATTTTGTGTGAAACATTGACCTTAATATTGGGTAGAGGAAAAACATAAAATTTGTGATTAATATTTTGTCAGCAATTTTCAAACTACATGGGAAATTGATTTCTACTAAATGAGTTCCATTCAAAAAACATTTTCTTTTTCACTTTCGCACTGTTGTAATGCTGTAATGTCTTTATCAGTAATCACTATCCACTTTCCTTCATCGATATTTTGCACTTGAACACTTTCGATTTTCACAAGAATTGGATTACAATTTGTGATATTATGCTGATAAGTTAACAATTGCAATTCACATGGTAATTTCTTATACAATATTTCTGTGTGTATGTGTTTACACAAATATTCATTATCGAGTATTTTCTTACAAGGTGTGTTCGAATAACCAAAATTATGTTCATTCATTATGACATATTGGAAATTAGGAATCAACATTTTAAAGTATTTATTGGTTGGCGTTGGTAAAGGAAACAATTGAACAAAATTGTACTTTTCTTTTTCTACCAGAGCCAGAGACACTTTATCCGTTAGGACAATTAGGTCATGTCCTACGGGCCACTAGAGAATGAAGGCCAACTGCTGGCCTTTAATTTATAATATAAAATATAAAAGCCCACTATACTAAAAACATCGACTTGTTCAATAGCAGGACTAGCATATACATATTTCAATACTCTTTAATTCTTATAATTCACACTGCACAAGCACATTTGGTTTGGCCAGAGTGCACTGCCTGACGTCACGATGCTCTGGAATCGCTCCGCGCGCTCCATCGAGCATCAATCCGGAAAACGCCCTAGAGTCACCGAGCTGCGCTAAAGAGCTGCGCTGAATTGCCTTCGCGTCATTAGCGCAGCATGGGCACGTGTCAACTGGCAACGACTACAGCAGGAACCTGTTAGTGTTTGCGCTGCTTTGCCAAATTGTACGTTTCTTTGAACTTCTTCTGGAGCATCCAGGGACTTGAGCACTGTCTTAAGGGTCTAGTGTACCACGAAGTCGTGCATTGTTGTTGTTGAGCTTGTAAGACATACACAGGCAAAGTGGTACAAATTTCCCTCATAGTTGCAACGGCAACCCTTTATGCATATTTTCCTCGCTAATGGATTTGATCCCAAACCATGCAGCTGTTCTTCCGAAGCACCCATCAGTACACTTAGTCCCCAGCATCCATATGTGGTGATTTGTAGGCTGGGAGCTTAATGCCATCATTTTCTTTAAGGACGTTCCGACCATATAGCATGTTTTGTGACCATTCTTGTTCCATCGTTTTGTAGTACCTTTCTTTGATTTTACCGTATACTACTTTGCAACATTTTTTGTCTTCATATTCTGCCAGGTTAGTAGTTTGAAATCGTCTGAATAACAGTGTTGCCAGGCCTAAAACTTCTATAGCATGAAATTTGAGTCATTAAAAACACGAGAAAACATGAGATTTTTAAAATAGCTGAAAAAATGATGAGCTATTAAAAAATTAATAAAAACAGTTGTTTGAAACTCGTGATCTTGCTTTATAACATCTTTGGTAAAAAAAAAACATCAAAATAAAACCAACTATTGACAAAAATACATCACATCACAAAAAAAAGGGAACCTATCTTAGTACAGAAGACAGAAGGAACATTTCTGTTTTCTTCAATCACAGCTACATTGTATTTGATTTTCAAGTAAATGTCTATACTTTTCCACTACATTGGTGCTGTATATAGTGGGTTACTTCTAAGGTTTCTCCTTATTTATAAATGTGTTATCAATGTACAGTTATTGGACCCAATATATTGTTTCGTTCTTAAAATACCAGCTATTGTTCTTTGGGTTTAGGCGGTTTTTGGACTTTGTGAAAAAATCCTCTCACATGTAGCACTTGAGTGTGGTTTAAACTACATAAATTTAGTATCACCTGTTTTAAGTTTTGAAACTGATAACCAGAAATATTCGCGACAAAATGCAAAAAACCAATATTATTTATAGACCCTGAGATAGGGCCTGTTTAGTGGAGTCATTTTTTTTTGTCTGGCATTTTGAGGGATGAATATGACTAGTTAGTTGATGAGAATATAAGTGGTTTCAATGCCTGCCTCCTGGTCGAAATGTCCACAGTATGTTTCGCCGGAAAACTCGATTTCGAACTGTGATTACCGTCTGGCGATTTTTTAGCGTCATTTTCACATCAAAACCTTCCATTCTCTCGATTGCCAGACAAAAAGTAAACGCGGAAGGTTCTTTTCTTTTCTCTTGGAAGTTGACACCCATTCCCATTTTTTCAGCTATTGAAAAGCATCTGATATTTTTTATGGGTGAATTATTTATCAATGTCAATCTTTTATTTAAAAGCTAGAAAATTTGAGATCATTAAAAAAAAAATCTTCATGTAAATCAATTTTTTTCTTCTGCAAATTTTCGAACGGGAGGCCGGCATTAAAATCACTCATATTCTCATCAGCTTAGTAGCCACATTCATCCCTCAAAATGCCAGATAAAAAAAATGACTCCACTAAACAGCCCCTATCTCACAGTCTATTAATATCAAACCATAAGATAAAAAATCATGAGATTTTTACTTGGAAGCACGAGAGCATGAAATGGACAATGAAAACATGAGATCTCATGTAAAAGCATGAGGAATGACAACGCTGCTGAATAATTTTATTAAACCCCATAAAAAAGAACAATCACTCATGAAAGGCATACCAAATAATTGACCTACGGGCCAGAGGAAGGTAAAAGCGTCACTGACCAGAGGTACTTCGATAATAAATATTATTTCACTATCTTTTGAGAAGCTTTTTATATCCAGAATAGTCTTAAAATTCAAGATATTTTCAGGTATGGCTTCAAAAGGTAACTTTTCTGATAAAAGTTTTTTTTTTTTTTTTTATTTTTTTTTTTACGGATATGCGCACTCGCAAGGAAATGTCCTATCACGCTCGAGAAGCGGCAAGTGCGCGGAAATATCGGTGTATGTTGGTCTTGAAACGCTTCAGGTTGTAACCTGCAGGGAAAACCGTCGCAGGGAGTTTATTCCACAGCGATGCTGTTCTCCAGAGATATGAATTCTGATATAATGAGGTTCTTGGTGCCTCTAGTTTGACAGTAAATTCATGGTTACCGTCTGTTTGACGGGTTCGCCTGGTAGGTGCTACTCTCGGTGGAATCATACGTGCCAATTCTTCAGAGCATTTTCCGTGATAGTACCTGTAGAAGAGAGATAAATCGCACACAGATCTGCGATGTTCGAGACCATCCAAGTTACGAGTAAGTGCGGGGTCATTGATCAGCTTGATAGCTCGTTTTTGCACGGTATTCAAAAGCATTAAGGTATGTTTGGGTGCTGCACTCCATATATGTGAGCAGTACTCCATAGTTGGTCGAATCTGGGCTTTGTAGAGTGTCAGCAATTGGCTTGGTGTGTACAGATGTCTTGTACGAAATAGCACCCCCAGCTTTTGGGAGGCCCTTTTAGCAATATCTGCCACGTGACTGTGCCAAGACATGTTGGTATCTGCAGTAACCCCCAAGATGTTCAACTGACTCTGTAATGTGACAGCACTTCCAGATAGCATGATGTTTGGCTCACCGGTGCTGGTCTTTTTTGAAAACAGAGCTGCTTGGGTTTTCTGCGCGTTGAACTGTACAAGGTTTTTGTTACCCCAGTCCTCTATTATCTCCAGGTCGTTATTTATCTGCGATATTTGAGTTAGTCTAAGATGATGGAATTCACGTGTGGAAAGACCTGTGGGTGGTATGAGTGAGGAGACTACATTGCCATCGTCTGCAAAGCAATAAAGTGGATTTACTGTTTTATCTATGAGGTCATTTATGTAAATCAGGAAAAGAGTTGGCGAAAGGATTGCTCCCTGTGGCACACCAGCATTTATTTGGTAAGAGTTGGAGTTCTGGTCATCCAGTGCAACATAAATGGATCTGTCCTTCAGGTAACTTTCAAACCAAGTGCAAAGTTTCGGCGATAATCCCATTGCTTTGAGCTTGTTGAGCAGATTTTCATGCCAAACTTTGTCGAATGCTTTAGATATATCTAAGGCAATTGTTCTTGTTTCGCCCCGCAACTCAATCGCTTTTTGCCATAAGTGAGTGACGTATGTAAGTAAATCGCCAGTTGACCTATATTTTCGAAATCCGTATTGCTTATCGTTGATAATTTTGTACTTTTCCAAGTACTTGGTTAGGTGATTGTTCACAACTCTTTCCATTACTTTTGATATCACCGGAAGTAGAGCAATTGGTCTATAGTTTAACGGATCTGTCTTTTTTCCTTTCTTTGAAATGGGTTGTACTGCGGCAGACTTCCATGATGATGGATATACTCCTTGTTGGTTATTTATTAACAACAACTCATTCAAAAGTTCAGAAGGATTTATGATGGAATTGTGGAAATTATTTAGTTTAGCAAATGATATTGCAACTTCGATTTGTTCTTATATATCATAGATATTTTGATACATCATAGAAATTTGCGTTAAAACCATTTGAATTTTAAAATATTCACGAGCCGTTGCCATTTCGATTTGTAAGCAATTAATTGTTTCAATAACATTGTTAATTCGATCTTTCAAGATTTCTTGATTATGAGATATATTTTGTGTGATTTCTTGGAAATTGACAATAGACCTATCTATTTTACCAGACAAAGAGGTAATAATACGAAAACTTCATTAAATAAAAAAAGACACAGAACGTTCATTGCGCAAGACGAGGCAAAATGTACCAAATTATGTTAGACTTACGTATAGAAATCCGTCCTTCTTATTTGCACGGGATAAAAAGGGAAGAAGAAGAACCGCGTGTTGTGCAACGTATTTGTCAATGAAAATGTCAAACAACTTTTGAATGACATTTGCCAAGTTGAATATCAACTTTAGATTTATTCTTGTCAGACCACGTGCAATGAACAAGGACAAAGAGATGTCCAGCGTGCAAAACGATCACCTCACACCTGTATTGGCTAGCCAATAAAAAGAAATTGCCTCGTGTTGCGCGCGCATAACAGGTAAAAATAGATAGGTCTATTGTCTTGTGAAGAAGTGTCAATTGTTTGTCTATGGCTGATTTTTCATTATTTTGAATCTTTTTAAGGATATCAATTTCAGCATCATATCTTAGAGCGTCTTGTTGGTCTAAGTTTCCAGGTAAACTTTTCACTATACTACCTAATCCATCAATTAAACCTCGTTTTTGTCTCTTAAGAGAATTAATTGGTAATAATTGATTTATTTGGTTATTGATTTTCGATTCCAGGTTACTAATAAGTATTTGTGAATTAAAATATTCTGCCTGAAATCCTGTGTTGTTATTTAGGGTTTTTTCGAGTGATTGGTATTGATTTGATAGAATATCAAATTCGTTAATTAAGTTTTCAATGTAAAATATTTGAACGAATGTCCAATGATTAGATACTTTCTGGACATTGCCTAATTTATATGGAAGGATTCCTGGGTTTTGGTTTAGGTCGTTGTATCTAGGAGTGTCGTAGGAGTATCCTGTTGTACAGGTGTATCTGTAACAAGAGGTGGTTTCAGTTCCTTAATATGGATTGTTTCCACTTTTTGTGGGTTTTTTACGTGTTGTGCTTTCACACGGTTATGTTCTAAGATTTCGATTATTTTCAAAGGTCCATAATATTTTGGTTTACTTTTAGAGGAAAGCGATGGTTGTTTTTTATATACAGTTTGGTTTATTTTGAATTGACTTTGTTCGTCACCTTATGTGTTAATTTTTGTTATTACACGTTCTTTTTCTTGTTCTGTGTTTCCTAGGATATTTTCATATAATATGTCAACTTTATTCTTGTGTGAGTTCACATAGTCAGAATAGAAAGTTGTGGATATTAAATCCAAAGGATCACGATTATTGGTATGTCCTAGTACGAGTTCGTAAGGAGTTAATTTCGTTACAGAACTTGTAGTACTATTATATGCTATTATTGCGTATGGCATCAATTCATTAATTGGTTTATTAGGGTCTTTAGTTCGCAATATTCGTAAGTGTTCTATTATAGTAGAATGAAATCTCTCTCGATCGGTGAGTTTGATTCATGATGTCCAGGAGTTGTAAAGTGTCCATTTATCTTTTGAGCTTTTAGTAATTCTTTAAGAAGCTCGGTATTAAACTCGGTTCCGTTATCAGTAACAATTGATTCGGGGCATCCTACAAAAGAGAAAAATTGGACTAGTTTGTCGCAAACTGATTTAGCATTTTTATCATAGGGAAATGCTTGGGCATATTTAGAGAATTTGTCAATTATCGTTAAGAAATTCTGTTTTTCGAAGATAAATGTATCCATGTGTAAGATTTGGAAGGGCTTCGATGGTGATTCTGTCCTGACAAGTGGGATATACGTTTTTAATCGTGAGTATTTTTGAGTTTGACAGATAACACAATCGTTGATATATTTTGTAACTTTTTTTTTTTTTCTGTTCTGTTTCTGTTATTCCTCGATGATTTGTCTTTGATTCGTGCTGATATTTGATCAATAACAATTGTTCTTCGATTTCTTTCACATTATTAACTAGTTTCGTGCATCTTATGACTTTAGGTTTTGTAAAATGGTTGGTGTATATATTAGCAAATAATGTTAGTAGATTCTCATCTAGGAAATATACATAAACTGGTTTATCATCATGTGGTAAATAGTCTCTTATAAATTCAAATATCAATTTAGGATCTTGTGGTATTTCACAATGACTGATATTAGGATTTTCGAAACGATCGACGGATACTTTGATCTGTAAATGTAGATTTTTCTTGATAATAAATTGAACTGATTTATTATTAATTAATTCCTCTAATATTGGAAGATCGGATTCATTTTCATCATTATTACTATGTACAGTGTTGTCTGATGTTGTTGGGTTTCTAATTATTTCAGAAATTACATTAATTTTCTTTTGTTTATCTTGAGTTTCGTTTGGCTTTTCATTTGGAAGTTCTTGGAATTGGATTTTCGGCCAAGTTTTTTAAATATTCTAGTATGTCTTGGTTTACGTCACCGGGATTATTGATTATCGATTCCTGTTCGTAGACATTTAATTGTATGCGAGATAAGGCATCTGCGACTTTATTTTGGGATCCACTTCGATAACGTATTTCATAGTCATATTCTTCTAGACGTAGTCGCCATCTAATTAGCTTAGAATCTTGGGTTTTTACTGTACGCAGTTAAAATATTAACCTCTAATTTTGGGGCACACTGTGTAGTTGCTGAAACTTAACGACGTTGCTGTACAAGATCAAATGCTGAACAAACTTTCAAAATGACCCTGTATCTACCTATAATAAGAAGTCATAATTTTATTTCCCATTAATTAAAGCTTATCGCGCCTGACTTTGTTTACTTTTTACTCTTCATAATAAATCTGCCCCAATACCAATGAACATAATAATTATTAACATAATATATAGCCGGGATCCACGCCAGTTACCGGTGGTTGTTGATGACGTCCTTTAAAACGCGCCATAACCGGGATTCGTATGAATACCGGTGCCGGGAGGCTAGACACAGCGTTTAATATACCATATCCATTTTCAAGATTTACTGGTACCTTAATCTGCGATATCATACGCGGCGGTATGACAAAAGTCACGTTCGTTTCAATGTTTTTAAGACAAGAGGTTTTAATTACGTCGTAAAATTCTTTGAAAAAAAAATGTTCCGCGGTCGGATACATTAACTAAGTGTATTACCGAGTTTGTTTATCGTTATTTATTTTCCAGTACTAATAACGTCGCGCCAGACTCGTAGACTAAACAATGGCATCATATGCTATAAATCTATTCAGTCTTTTCCGATCTCTCCAACAGTGGACATTATAATTATTATAAAATTATTGCACAACATTTTTTTTTTAACAAGTAAGTAAATCTTTTATATACTAATATCAATACCTACAGAATATTTTTTAGATATGGATTTGAAATCAATCAACGAGACCTGCCTCTTCAAGGATCAAAAAACACATATTTTCTGCTAAAAAAACCCAAAGTAAATTCGGACCGAGCATCCTCATTGAACTTGATAAGGCAGTGTTTTTTCCAAAACGTACCACCAAATCATTGGAAGATCATATTGAGCAGTTTATGGATGGAAAATATTCGTAGGTAATACCATAAGAGCTCAGATTTAGCCGGATATTTTTTGGCTTGGTCTCGAATACTTACTTTTAGGAAATTTAACGAGAGCGCAGCTCGAGTGATTTTGTGGAACAGATCGAGATAAATTGCATGAAAGTAAGTATGAGGGAGCAAGCAAAAAAATATCCTGCTCAAAATCTGAGCTCGAATGGTATTTAGTACGGCAATTCCACGAATGCATAATCAAAATAAAATATGGAAATACTTTTTGAAATGAACAGTTATTGAAGATACAATTAGAATAAATATTTTGCCCCTTGAAATTTGACTCTACAGAAAGAGAAGAAGACTCTCTTTGAGTTCTCAGGAATTGAATTTTCTATTTCGCTATTAATTCATCTTTAATTGTCCCAAATTGCTGCATGTTGAAAATATTTTTAATTTTATTTAAAAATACACTTTTAATAAGCTAAAATGATAGAACTTGTGAATTTTTGTGACAATTATTTGATAGATGATTCAAAAACCAATTTTATATGCAATTGTTACTACGGTAACGATTGCATCAACAGAAAATTTATCCGATTTTTTTATCCAGTTATATTTTCTCTTCCTTCCTATTTATCCGCTAGCAAACTACGATTTTTGACATTTCAAATGGGATTATTTATACATGAGTGGAATTGTCAATAATATACAGAGGTCAGAAGGATGTAGGACGACCAAACCAAGTATCGCATTTTAAAATAGTTGAGTCTTAAAAAATGTATGTTTTTAAATAAAAAATTGTTTGAGGTTAGTTTTTTTTTTTCTTAAGCCCATCTGTCTATTTTCTTTATATTTCTTCATGTATGCATGTATAAATTCACGTATTTTTTCATCTGTATAAATACATGTAGAAATATAAAAAATACACATACCATCATACACTACTTACTAGGTAGCCTGGGCTGGGACTCTGTAACGAATAGAGACCTTTTCTCTGTCTCTATTGACGTCTCCTCTCTATTGATTTCAAGAAGAGACAGCAATAAGTGCCATAGCGATAGGGATAACGATCTTGATCCGTTACGGAGTTCCAGCCCAGGTTTTTTATCAGCCATATTTTGGAATGGTTCACTAATGAGAACTTCGGCATCCTCGCATGTTTGGGAAAGTGACGTACGTCCCTTTCCTATCCGGCGTTTTCGCAGCAGTTTGAAAATTCGTTTTTCAAATCATTTTATTTTCAAACATAAAAGTTTCTTTTTTGGAAAAAAGGACCTATACAGATGTTATCAGAATGACTAACAGGATAGTTAAAAAATGTGAAAGTTGCCTATTTTTGTCAGGAATTCACCTGTAACATACTCTAATGTTACGCGCCTATTTTTTTCGGTATGGAGGAGAAATTTTGTTCACGGAGCACCTTCTCTCCTGGGCCCTTATTCTTGGAACAGGGGAGCAGCATTTCCATGAGAATAACTTTTCCGTCTGTGTTACTCATAATTAGAGAAGGGCATATATGCAAAGTGCATATTTTGCATAATTTGCATATTTTATGCATTTTTAATTCATTCTGCATATTTCTTCGAAATCCTGAAAATAGTGCATAAAATCTATCAAATTTAGACAAAAGGTTTCAATGAAAGAAATAATTTTTAAATATTCAACCATTCAGCAGGTACGTAATTACCGGAAAACCCACCGTGAAAGATCCTTCAATGAGCCTTGTTATGGAAATTGCACCACTATTCATACTGGTGATTAAAACCTAATTCAACCATTAACTACCTACCTGAGTAGGTATATACGTAATTTGGGACCTACTTGCCTGGAAGTAGAGCAATAAATATTTATTCATTCGAAGTTCTGATTTTGCGTACTGTATGCATCGTTTATACAACTCCGTTCAAATTTTTGAGAAAATGCCTGCTAAAGTTTCAAGTGCAAGTATCTCCATTAGGATAAAACCATACAAAGAAATTTACCTATATTGACATGGGGAAGGTGTACTGCTCCTCTTGTAGTAAAATAGTAAGTTTTATTATCCTAACTTCTATATTATTTTTTGTTAGAATAGCTATTTTGCGGACTCATTCCAGTACGTAGAAAGCTTCATTTTCCGCCTAGTCCCTAAAAGTCATATCAAAATTTGCAGGCTATTTTAAATGATTCAGTACTAAACATGTATGGTAATATTTTATGTTTTTTTTCCAAAAACCACTTTTATACAGAGTGTTTGGCGGAGGGTTAGCCCAACTTGGTGGGCGTATAGATAGGCCCCTTTCGAAAATATTTTATTGATACACTTGTGGCCTTAAGTTCCCCTTTTTTTATCATTGCTTTGGTATAGTTCTCAAGAATTTTCAAAAATGGACCTTTTAACTTCTGTAACTTTTTTTTAATTGTTTATGATAATGTTTTTTTCGTGTCTTTTTGGTCTATAAGGTATCCTTGATTTTGATGAATACTTGCATATTTTCAAAAATACTTGCATATTTTGACTAAAATATATGCATATATATGCGCATATTTCTTATACTTTCATATGCATATTTGCCTTTTCCTACTCATAATGATATTATCATTTGCATGCCATTGAGAAAGACAGAGAAATCGTTCTCACGAGAACACTGGTCCTTGGTTTCAAGAATAGGTACCCTGAGCTGGCAATCTGTACCGGATAAAGATCGTTATCCCTATCGGTAAGGCACTTGCTGTCTTCTTCTCTGTTTCGGAAATCAATAGAGACGCCACTTCAATAGAGATAGAGAAAATATCTCTATTTGTTAAAGAGTCCCATCTCTGGGGTTCGAATCTCGTCTCAGGGGGTAGAGCTCCCCGAGAGAATTTTTCGTCTTTATCATTCTCTTTTACTTTTCGATTACGTTTAGTCCAGGAGGCAGTGAAATTTTTTAGCACTTATTTTCCCAGTTGGTGTCTATTGAATAGTTTGTTCTCCTGGTGATACAAAGCAAGAATTTTTGAGTCTGGCTACAATTTTCGGATGGGTTCACAAGATCAATGAAAAATACAACTACGCTTATTTTCCCAGACATAAAAATTTCACATTTACTACAATAGAACATAAAGTATATAAAAAAAGCAATTTGGCTTATCTCAGATAGTGAAAGTGAGTCTAGCTGAAAATTTTCGGATCTTCAATTTTTCACTTGCCAGACATATTCCCACATAACAAAATTGCATCCTTAGAATGTATTAAGAATGTTCTTTTTTTAAAAGGAATGTGCCTAGAATGTTCGCCAAAACCATTGCGAATGTCCTGAGAATGTTCTGAGAAAAGATTGTAGAAATACTGTTTGCAATACCCAAGAACTTCCTGGGAAATCCATTAGGATATTCCTAGAATATACCTATGAGATTCTCAGTACATCCTGAAAAGAATATTCCTGTTTGATTCTAAAAATATGCTCGAAATGTATATTCTCATATTCAAAGAATGTTTCTATGACATTATAGTTATGTTCTCAAAAGAATATTATACCAATATGCTTGAAATATTCTTAGAATATATGTACATATTAATATCATTCTCAAAATGTATCCTAGACATAACATTCTTGTTTGATTCTAAGGATATACTTGGAATGTCAATTTTCTTTTCCAAATAATGCTCCTTCCTGTCCTTTTATATTAAAGGCAGTGAAAGAATTGTTGGAAAATTTCTCTGGAAAACACAAGTGTTTAACCAAAGGTCCGGTTTCGAGCTTGTTATGCTCTCGTCGCAGCATGCCAACTGAGAGAAACAGGTTCCAAGGTGATTCAAACGCGAGGCAAGATGTAGATCTTTAATAGCGCGTGGCTCCCTCTCTTGGAAGTCGTACACAGCAAAAGAAAAAGAATATACCTATAATATTCTTAGTAGGTGCTAGATAGAGCATTATTGTTTAATTGTTCAATTAGGTTTTTGAGTAGGTACTTTAGATAATTAGGTGAACAATATGGAAATATTCTTATCATGGGTACCTACCTACATTAACTTCTCAGCACAACTTGGTAGGTATATTTTTAATACTTGATAGAGATATTAGCCGAAAGAACATTTTTTAGGGTACATTATAATATTGTTCGTATGAAAATATTCGAATAATGTTATATAAAGTAGGTTCTTAGCACAATCTTTCAGGTAGGTGCATAGAAGCAACATTCCTAGTACATAAATAGAACGTTCAAAAATGAATATTTTAATCGAAACAATCTTAGAATATTCATTGAACATTCCTAAAAGAATATTCCAAAAAGCACTTTGAGGGAATATTCTGAGAATATGAATGTTCTTTCACTGTTATGTGGGATTATCCATACTCACAGATTAGCCGGACTATTTTTTTACGTAACTTCAGTATACTTCTTATTAGTAAATCTATTTTCATCACTGAGAAAAAAAGGGCCGTGCATTGGTAAGCTTTAACGCATTTTGCGCCTCAACCCATCGGAAACCCCCCCTAAAAATATATGTATTTTGCTTAGAATTACTAACCCTACAATTCTATCCGTGTTTTCTGACTGGGAAAATAAGTACCGAAAATCGTCACTGTCTCCTAGACTAGTTGGCAAGGACAAAACATGCGTTCTATCGAGGAGCTTTACTGCTCTACTCTCGAGCCCCTGAGGAAGGAAGTATTTCGGATATGCAGGATGATTAAGATGAAGCACTGATTCCCTTGCTGCATTAGGCGCCCGCCATAGAAAAACCTTATTATAGAAAGAAATGAATTTTTATTTCTATTTTTTTTTTATACAAAAAATGTACATGTCACATAAAATACGCTGAAAAAAAAATAGTCTAGACTTGTCTTGGGAGGAGCTGCAGCCCGGCAGCCCCCCCCTGGATACGCCTATGGGTACACTTTCATTTTATTATAATAAAAGGTACCTATATATTTTTATGGATCAAGCAACGACATACGTATTTTATACAAACATCGCCTTCTTAAATTGGTAATATTTTTATTTTAACAATGTTTATTCATCTTCCAAAAACTCTCTCAGTTAATTAACATAATAAAAAAAGTATTTATACAACTTATTTCCCTAACAAACCTTCTATCACGTCTACAGACGCTTTTGAAATTGAGTTCCCATAAGACATCAATGTATTAATTTTTGAACTAGGAACCCGCGCCAATTTGCGATTCTAACCTAACTAATATGGTGAATTTTATTCGCCATTTTTTGGTCCAATTTTGAACTTCACTGACAGCGTTCTGCAGTTTTTCTGTTGATTGTTCAATACTTTTTTCCACTGTAGTTAAACCAGTATCGTCGGCGAATGTTGCTAAATGACAATTTTCTGGTTTTGGGATGTCGCATGTAAATAATACATATAAGTAGGGACCTAGCACGCTACCCTGAGGTACACCTGCTTTTATTTTTCGTAAATTTGACTCAAAATCTTCCTGTTTGACTCTGAAATGTCTATCACACATATATGATTCCAAAATATCAGAATATTGTTTTGGCAGAAACAGCTTAGTTTATAATTTAAGCCTTCATACCAAACTTTGTCAAATGCTTGCGCTACATCGAGGAAAACTGCGGAACAGACTTTTCCCTCTTCCAGCGATTTTTCTATTAAATTCGTTATTCTGTGTACTTGGTCGATCGTAGAGTGCTTGTCGCGAAATCCAAATTGATGAGTTGGAATGATTTCCTGTCTTTCTATGATCGGTTTTATTCTTTTTAGCAGTATCTTTTCATAAAGCTTAGATAAAACGGGCAATAATGATATTGGCCTATAAGATGACACATCATGAGGTGGTTTTCCGGGTTTTGGTATCATGATAACTTCTGCAACTTTCCAAAGTTTAGGTACGTATTTAAGCCTAAAGGACGCATTGAAAAGGTTGCATAATTTCACAATAGCTTTCCTGGGGAGTTGTTTTATTACTTCCCCAGTAATTTAGGTCATATCCTGGAGCTTTTTTCGGACTGATATTTTGTTTGATCTCTGTTAATATTTCTCTTAGTGAAGTAGGCTTAATGTTGCCTTCTTGATAAGGTTCATTCCAGGGAAGATTTTCGCACAGGATGAAAATCTTCTGGCTGAAATGTCTTTTCTAAATGACTTGCAAAAGGTTCTACTTTTTCTTCGTTACTCCTTGCCCATTGCTGATTTGACTTTCTTATGGGTGGAATTTGGGTAACTGGTCTTATAAGGCCTTTAGTTGCTTTCCAAAGAGAATAATCAGTGCTTTTGTCGCCGGTGAGTTCACTAAGGTAATTGTTAATAGAGTCATTTTTGATTTCTTGAATTTCTCGCCTTATGCGCTGCGTCATATGGTTGATAATTGTTTTATCATGGGGATCTCGACTTTGCTGCCATTTTCTTCTTAGTTTCCTTTTTTCTATAATAAGATCTCTAATTTCTTTTGGGTAGTTTTTTCCTTCTTTTTAATTTGGGACTGTTTTCCCAAGCTGCTTGTTGAATATTAACGATAAAACAATCGACTTCTTCATCAATTTGTTGTGGCGTTCGCAACGGTACTGATAAGTTTATCTTTTCCGACAGACTTTGTTTAAAACTAGCCCAGTCCGTCAGTTTATTAACTAATGAGACAGGTGCTTTTTTCCTCAGAGTTAGGATAATGGGTGAGTGATCTGAGTGTAAATCACAACTTTCTTCTATCTCCAGAAAATTTGGAGATATATTTTTTATAACGAAAAAATCGATTAGATCGGGAATTTTTCCAGGATCGGTTGGATAATATGTTGGCCTACCTGTGGATAGGGGCTGGCATTGATAATACACACGAAAAGTTTATAACGCGCGTGGATGCGGGGCGTTCCGGATGTACATGCTTGAAACGGCACGCATATGAGCGTCTTTGCCCACAAACGTTCAAAAAATACATGCGGGCTTAGCCTACAGATTTTAGTCTGACGTTCCAAAGTGTTTCGTTAATGGGTTAGAAGTTTCTTAAATCGGAAAGATTTGGAACGGCATCTGGAATTTTAGAAATTCTAACAGTTTTGCTAAGAGTCTGTGAATTTTACGAGGTGTACTGTTTTTGTAAATTTTCTAGTACTTATGTTTTCACTCGATAAAAAAAAAGAAAAGTTATTGCATGTGCTATGCTGTATGCATATTCTTTACAATTAAGACAAAAAAAAAAAACGATCTACTTGGACAAAAAAATGGTTGGAAGAAAGGGCAATATATGGTCATATATACCACCTTTGCAATAAATTAAGCTTTTTTTGTGAACGAATCAACTCTTACTTTTATAGGCGATAAAATTATAAATGTTATACCTAGGTGGTATATATTTTTTTAATTTGCCTTGAATTCCCTTTACATTTCAAGGGTTATTTGCTTAATTAATTAAACCTTATCCATTAGTCTATGGTAATTTCTATTAAATATAATACTTGAGTAGGTACTTTCCGACTGTCACCTATATCGAAAATAAATTTGAAATTCCAGAAAAATAACAAGAGTCTACGTTTATGTGCAATAACTCTTGCACGTGCGATTTGCGCGCCAAACTTATCAGAACGCGCAAAACCTGTTATCGTGACACTCTACTAACTGACACTTCTCTTGCGACTTTTGGAACGGCACACTCCAAACTTGCGCGCCGACATTTTCGTGTGTGGCTGGCTATTCATTAATAGCTTGCAGAAGTTCCTTCCCCTTGGAATTGGTTAGTCTGGGACCCCAGTAGGTATTTTTTGCATTAAAGTCACCCCCAACTATAAATCGATTTCCCAACTTTCTAAGAAAATTGAGATATTAATTTTTCTTCAATAAATGCCTTGTGGTATATAGGCAGCAGATATGGTTAGTGTATATGTTTTGGTTTTTACACTTACTGCTGTAGCTTGAATTTCAATTGTTTGTATTCCGTCTCTTCAATGTGAGATATGTTTTCTTTGATTATGACAGCGCTTCCTCCATGTGCTCTATTGCTAGGATGAATTGTGCGATACACTTTATATTCTTTAAATTTAATATAGGATTGATTTGTGAAATGCGTTTCTGATATGAGGCAAATGTCAATCTTTTGTATATCTAGTATAACTTGCAACTCTTGCTGATGCTGCAAGAGCCCATTGGCATTCCAAGCTAAAATTCTAAGGTTACTGACCATTTTGACGATTGATGATAGCGCCATTATTGCTATTTTCCAGTTTAGTTAATCGCTCATCAACTTTGTTTAATTTTTCCAAAATCAATTGCAATGTTTGTTCCATAGTGCTTTGGTTAATAGAGTTGCCACTAACAGTGTGTACATCTCACACATCGTGGTTCTTTAGAGCAATATTTTTGAGTATGTCCATAAGATTGAAATTTTTTGCATTGAGGCACTAATTTGGAAGTTTTTAGTGCTTTCATTTCCACTTGAGTTCCAAGTATTTTGGGAATTTCGAAAATTTTGTTGATGGTCTTCATCATGGCTAAATGTTATCATAAACATGTTTAGTGGTTGTTTTGTTCTCCACTTAAGTTTGTTGTGTTGGAGGCTTCTAGGGCCTTGAAACCTTTATTTTAAAGGTCAGCTAAATTTTTTTCTGGATCACAGGAAAAGTGTAACCTGTTGGCAATTACTCTAATTGGCCTTTCTTGTTTGTTTTCATATGACTGCCATTGAAGCTTTATTTCATTTAGCATTTTGGTGACCAGCCTGTAGCTGTCTGTATCCTGAACGTTTATTTTGATATTTTCGTTATTCAAAACTTTTATTTGGACTCCTTGTATGATATTTAACTTATCGTAAATATCCTTAAAGTTATTAACGCCATTAACCATAATCGGTGGGGATAATGGCACATTTTTAGCCTTGGAGGATTCTCCAGTCGTGTCCGAGCCAGCGTTCTTTTGTGGTGGTGATAGCGAAGTATCCAGCTCCGGGGCTTCACGCGCTTATTCCTTTCGAAAAGTTGCAATTATTGTTGTGAGACTCACTTTTGTCGCATCTGCTGTCCATTGTAATACATTCTGAATTTGCATTGGGTACTTTTCGAGTCGGAGGAAGCTTAATATAGTCAAAATTATTAGATTTGTTTGTTCGTTGTATCGGGTCTTCAAAAAAAAAAACAATCAAAGATTGCTTTGGTTACGAAAACGTACGTCGCATTATTGTTTCTTTATTGGTCAGGATTTTTGACATGACATTTTGACATTAAACTTCATTGACAAAATTAAAGGAAAATATTGCTAAGACATACGTTTAAAAAACCATAGCAATCTTTGATTGGTTTTTTTTTTTGAAGACCCGATATCATTTTCGAAAATAACTTTGACAAACTAATTGATGACAGTGACGGATTCTATTTCAGGTGAGAATTTTATATGAACAATAATAATAAGACACCAATTTTTTTTCCATTTCTCTATCACCGCTGTTTAAGAGCCTTTTTACACGGCAAAGTTTCTTCACGAAACTACTCACGAAATTGTTGCCGATATATTTCGTAAGTCAACTTTTCCTGTTTTACACGACAAGAAAAACTTACGAAATATTTCGCTAATAAACTTTCGAAAATGTTCTATAGTTTTTGTGGGCGCGGCCGAGAAAATGCGTGAGTTTCGGCGCACACATAGGAAACTTGACAAAAAATTTAAACATGAAAATATTACTATAAATCATAAGAATACATCAATTAAAACCTATATCAGCGAAAAAAAACAATTTTTTTTTGTCGCAAACGGCCACAATAAGGAATTAAAAATGCGGAAAAATTCAAATTATTTCCAGCGGGAAAAAACGCTCTGGTACTGGTCCTGACGTCATCTAGTATGATCTGTCAGTGTCTATCAGCAACGGCTGTGCAACCGTCCATCATACCGTGAGTTCGTTTTGAAACACTGAGTGCTCGGAGCATTTTCCGTCTTTTTTCCTTATGATGAGAAGAACAGGGATAAAAGAACAAAACATCAACTTCGAGCGTTTACTCGAACTCTACATAATAAATACCCGTTAGCTGTATTTATTTACGTTTTTCTCTTATTTTTTAAAATTTTATTATTGATTAGAATTGGTTTACTTAACTTAAATTTAATGATCAGATCAGCATTACCTATATCAATAAAACGATATACCTATTAATTATGACCGAAGAAGGAAATTCCAAAGACCAATCCGACAATCTGTAATTTGTGATATGGTAGCAAAAGCAAGTATGTGCGAATCTTTTTTTCCATTATACTTCAAAGTTTACAACTCGCCGCAGCACAAAACAACAACAAACCAAATAACTGTGGAAAATGTGGAAATCAACCAAATTATATACAATAAAGTATGACGTTTGACGACAAGGTGAAGCCGGCACCACACGATGTGTCGAATGCCTTTTAACGTTGAATCGTGTAGCCGTGCGCTCATCGGATACATGATACATTTGCCGAATGCTAGAGTAAAAAACACTGTACCCAACGTTGGATCGATCAAACGTTGGGGCCAATGGTTGGACACATCGTGTGGCGCCAGCTTAACGCAAAATCATACTACGTGACGTCATCCAGATTCGCGCGCATTTAGGATCGTTTGAAATGCTTTTAATTCGCGCGAAACTTTAAACATTTTTCACTAAGTTATTATTGAGTTTTAGGAAATAATAGAGAGTTATTGGAACTATTAAATACTGCCTCGCAGTATTAAGGATCTACGTTATTTTCAGGGCCGCAACTAGAACCCTCGGCGCCCAAGGCAAGTCCTAATTTTGGCGCCCCTCCAGCGCTTTCTCAAAAGTAATAATAGATATATTTTTTGATGCTTTGGTTTTTGCTTGAAATGTTTTCAATACATTTTCGAAATATACAGGGTGAGCTACTAAGCGCGCGGTGGTCCATATCACCTATACTAACGGAGATTGAAGGAAAAACTAAATACAAAACTTGTAGATAAACATTAGTACTACATTCCTAAATTATTTTCGAATATACAAGATGGCCCAATAAGTAGTGGTGACACCAAGTTATGTTTTTGTAAATGACTCTTCCTGTATATTATGACATTTCGAGATTCTGCGGAAAATTCTAGTTATATTTCATGTACAATGCCATATACCTATCTTCAACTGTTTCGGAAATATTGTCAGTTGAAAATTGAGTTTTTTGCATTTTTGACAGACTGTAAAACCTGAACGGTTAATTTTACAGCAAAACCGATCATACATGTAAAATCGGTTTTGCTGTAAAATCAACCGTTTAAGTTTTAAAGTCTGTCAAAGATGCAAAAAAGTCAATTTTGAACTGTCAATATTTCCGAAACAGTTGAAGATAGGTATATGACATTGTACATGAAATATGCCTAGAATTTTCCACATAATCCAGAAATGTCATAATATACCGGAAGAGCCATTTAAAAAAGCATAACGTTGTATCACCACTACTAACTGGGCCACCCTGTATACTGGAAAATAATTTAGGAATGTAGTACTCATGTTCATCTACAAGTTTTGTATTTGATTTTTTCTTCGATCTCCGTTCGTATAGGAGATATCGACCACCGCGTGCTTAGTAACTCACCCTGTATAATTTAGACACATTAAATCAAAAATATTTACGTACTAGGTAGTAGGTACTAAGTATTAAAAAAACACACTGCGGAGAATTTTTAACATTTATTTTTTAAAAAAATCAATGGATATGAATGAAACAGATAGACAGTTTTCTTATTGGGTTTCAATAGATATTAGGTTCTTATTACAGGTAAGAATGGTAGATAAGTACTTATAAATATTATTAAATATTATAACCTACCGAGCCTAGCACGACAGTCTTCAGTTATAGAATCAATAGAGAGTTCTCGTTCTATCCAAATTTCAAATACCGTAACGCTATTTGACAAGTATCACAGTTCTTACGGTATTAGCGTTAGCGGAGCCCGCTATACCTAACGGGACTTAGCAGATGCCTTACCGTAACGCTATGCTATCTCAAAATTAGTTTACGCTCCATTTTCGTCTGCAAGAACAGCAACTTCTAATAATTCCTCCATAAAAACACCACGGGAAAATTATTGAAACTCAGGAATCTTTAGGATAAATTAAAAGTTAGAAAACAAGCAAAACAAGTTGAGTTAGCTCACTCAACTCAGCTGTCAAAATGTAAGCAGAATAAGGGATTAGAGGATTTTTGGATCTTCGTGAATCGTGTCCGAGAACTATGAAATACCATGTAAAATCCCGTGTTATTAGGGACATAAAGCTACTTGAAATAATTCGCCGGTATCGGTATCGGTATCCGTAACGCAACTAGATACGTTGACAAGCGAAAAGGCTGTTAAAGCACTCCCTGTTCCGGTAAACGTAAACGCATCTCATAACCTAGTAATTTTCGTGTCAAAACTCCGGCGTTTTTATATAAAATTGTTATTTTTTTTGCGATAGAGAAGCACTAAACACACAAGAAACTCAAGAAATTATAAACTAAATAAATTAAATAAACCCGGAAGAAAAGTGAGGTTATATTCATTTAAAATTTGACACATGCGTCAGGAATGTCAAGATACGTTACCGATACGGATACCGACCAAAAAATACGGAAGCTTTATGTCCCTATTAGCGGTACCGTATTGGCGTAGCGTCTGAGGCACGAGAACTTTCTATTAATTATTTAGTGCGAAAAACGCTAAATAATTTAAAATGATAATGAAATGAACCATGACCCAAACCCAAAAACATAAAATAAACATAGTATGTGTGTTATGTGTCAATCCTGAAGTTCTTGCTAAAATCCTAGGACCGCTAGAACTGGTTCAGAAACGGTTCCGAACCGATTCTGGTTGATCCGCGAATCCAGAACCGTAACTAAAAGTTCGGAATTTTATGATCCGCGAACGCCATTACTTGAACTGTGCATGCGAAATAGTTTCAAACCACTTCAGAATCCTTACCGCGAACGAAGCTATTGTAAAAGTAAAAGCTGTTTACGGAAACTATGATCGGGTTAACCCGATCGGCAGCAGACGCATTTTTTTTTTTTCAATCGTAATCATTAAGGAAAGATAGAAAACATTCAGCTGCTGATCGGGATAACCCGATTATAGTTTCCGTAAACGGCTAAATAGAAAAGAGTCAAAAGAGATAATGCATGTAGCATGCAGAGGGTGCCCACGTCGCCCACAGTGCTCTGGCTCAGTTTGGTTGTATCAAAGCTCAACTCGAAGCTAATCTCTGGCTAACGAATGTTGGGCGCTACGTCATCATTACTTGAATTTATCACAGACATTGCAATTTGCTGCTGCCTTTTGCACGCGCACTGTGTTTAACATAATTTATATGATTACTATCGATATTCGATATTCGTATTGTTGATGGTTGACAAAGAGAGATGTAACACAAGCAAAATAAATTTCCGTGCTACGACAAATGACGCGTAAAACCGTTGCATTTTTTTGGATTGTAAAATATGGATGGATTAAATTAGGCGCCTTCGGCGCCCTGTTACTCCGGCGCCCTAGGCGGGCGCCTAGTTCGCCACCCCCTAGTTGCGGCCCTGGTTATTTTATTAGTGCATCAGCACTATTTTTCCAAGAAAAAAACAGTTATTGGAAGACTGTAGTAGGTGCTAGAGTATTACCTAATTCTTTATTCATAATTTTGACAGCTGATAGCTATGTTTATAAATTTCAGCCTCAAAAAGGGTTTATTTTTGTTTGTGATTTTCTGCTGATACCGATTTTTTTATGTTACCTACAGTAAAATGGAAAACTATTGTAAAAAATAAATTTTCTGAGTAAAATTACGTCATCGTCGAAAAGCGAAACGTCAAAGTCGTCCAAAATGTCAGAAATTTAAAATAAGGGAACTCGCACTAACCATACACAAATAAAGACAAGCAGTAACCTTATTAGGGGAATTCTTATTTTCGGACCCAAATGCGCATGCGTAGATGTCAAAATAAGGCTAATTTAAATACTGCTTGTCCTTATTGCACGTCCAATAACTCTCTATTGGGGAATACTCTTTCAAGGCATAAATAAATGATTTGAAAAATTTAAAAAAAAATTGTAAAGTTCCCTATTAGGCAATTCAAACCACGTGACATTCAAGATGGCGTGGCAGCCACACATGGGCAAAAAATAAAAAAAAAAATATCTAGTTTCTGCCCGATTTAATAGTTAAGGTACAAAGTCAACAAATATTTTATCAAATGATCAAAATCAAAGTTGCAAGCAAAACTCTAAGCAAAATAATTTAAAATACGCATAAAAACATAATCAAAACAAACTTGCTTGGCCGCCACGCCATTTTGAATTTTCTTTTTTGACAGATGGATTGAATTGCCTAATTACAAAATAAAAAGCGCATTCTTTTTCTTCGAGCCTTATCACAGCCCTATACACTTACAAGCCATGAAGTTGGAAATAACGGCAACGTCGCCAATGGTGCTATTTTGCTATTGAGGTTATATGTTTCTGTGTATTGTTTTCATTGTTTATTGCTAGAGTGAGGTGCATTTTCAAACGAAAAAGTGGCTAGAAACACCAATATATTGTTTACTTACTGTTTATATTTGGTTCATACCTGTTATGCCATTATTAGTTGTGTTTTGATTGTGAATTTATAGCAAATACTGCAATCGGTACAGGAGCAAAAATTAAGGTGAGTTAAGGTAAAAGCAAATAAAAACAATATAATATTTGTTTCCACTTTGCAAAGTGCAAGAGCACATGTATAGGTCTCGATATTATTATTATCTAAGATATTTAAACTTGTTCCAGATGCCAAGAAACTGCTGTGTGCCGAGGTGCAAATCCAACTATAGGAGTTCCCTGAAGACTGAGGAACTGCAAACAACATTTTCATTTCCAAAAACTTCCGAATTACAGAAATTATGGCTAAAAGCTATTCACCGAGATAATTATACGGTAACAAAAAATTCTGTAGTGTGTGCGAAACATTTTGATGTTATGTGTGTAAGTTTGCAGGAAATTAACAATTTCAAATTTGTTCTGCATAGTGATTATTTAAAATTGTACAGTAATTTTGATGACTCTGTGCAGGAATACATCTGTGGATACGTGGCTCGATCAGTTTTGAAGAATAATAAATGTGATAAATGTCAAAGTTTAGTAGTTCTAGCAAAAGGCATCCAGACGGATCATACATATTTAAATTCTCTGCAGAGAGGGGGTCTCTGTATTGCCACTCAAGAAACCAAGTTTATTTATTTTCATCTTTGTGCTATCTTCGAGTATATAATTAATAACAAAGATCTTGAAAGTATGTTCCTGAAAACAAATGATCATCATAATTTATTATCGCAGCTTACTTTATTAGCCTTAGAGTCCGATACCTTTAATATTGATTTGAACAAAATTTGTGAATGTGGTGCTAACTCAAAAAAAATTTACTCCTTTGCTTCTTTGATAATGAGTAATATTATTTTAAACAACTACACAAAATTTAAAAATAGTGAATGTCATAAAAATAAAACAGATTCAAGTAAAAAAAGAAAACTAACCACTTTGAAATAGAAAAAAAATGTACCTAGGTACTAAAAATAATAATAGAGGTATGTTTTAAGGGTAGCTTTCCCGAATTCTTAGAAAGTATTTATTTTTTTAACATGATAGGTAGTTGCTAGTTGTATAGAATTGTTTGACAAGACCTTGTACATATAAAATAGATATAGGATTATAACACTTTAGAATCTAGTAATATATTTATTTAAATCAATTATTTACTGTTCTTATTTACACAAATATTTATATTATTCATTGAATTACTGTTTTTACTTTTTAGTACAATATGATGCATTTTGTGTGATTAATATGTACAAAATATTGGTAATATTACAATAATTTTACTAACTACTAATATTTTTTCAAAGAAAACTACTTTTTTATGTAATTGAGATAAGAATTCATATCATCAATAAAAGTAAATAAACCATACGCGGAATTGAGAATTGAGGTTAAATAAAACAGCACCACTTGGCGGTAAGATTGCGGTGTTGCCTTTTTAACTTCATGGCTTGTAAGTGTAGAGGGCTGTGGCCTTATGAATCCGTCATTGTATTTCCTATGTAATAGATAAAGATAGACTGCTTATCGGTGGATCAACTGGTGGAAAAAGTGTTGCGCCCAAAAAAATAAGGTGGGTGGGTGGGAGAAGACCAGCTGATGGGCAAAGCCCAAGAATTGGCAAAGCCAAAAGTAAACAAAACTTTATTTATGGAAGGGAAACAGAAATTCAACTCATGAAACTGCAGAAGAGTACAAAGATTCAACAAAAATTAAAAAAATGCAAGTTTTTATTTGTTTTGGTTTCCAACGTATGAGGTTATGATTTCATATTATTGATGGCAAAACGTTACTGCGCCGGCGTATGACTAATATTTTCACGAAACTTTTGCTAAATTTTATTTGTCGTGTCAAACAGGTAACATAAGCAAAACAAGAATAGTAAACTGACGAAATATTTCGGCAATAATTTCGTGAATAATTTCGTGAAGAAACTTTGCCGTGTAAAACGGCTCTAAGACGTATTCAACAAGGATAAAGAAAAATCACGTGACTTTAAAATGGTATTTGTCGGACTTTACTAAATTAGTGACGTATTGGTGACGCCATACGTCATTTTTTCAGTAAATCAGTACCAATGAACTATAGTCAAAAACTGGAATGCGCACACATTGCCATATCCTCCAAAAAATGAAGCCATGAAAGACAGATGCCACAGAGGGGAATGTTGTTATTTTCTGTTGCTCGCTGACATATGACGTTTTGGAAAGTTTTGTCATATTTACCTTCACAGGTTTCATCAATTGGAATACGTGTTGGAAGCAATTTCCGCCATTTAACATAATGAGTGCGACAAAAACAGGTATCCCCTGCGCAGCAGCGGCACTAGGCTTCAGGTTCGTCCATATGTGTTAGCATTACAGTTTTTGGTTATAGTTCATTGATCAGTACACTGACTTTTAATTTTGGAACGCTTCCCAGTAAATACAGGGCCGAGTTCAGAAAAACGCACAGGGTGCGAGTGCGATTTTATGGGTGTGCCTGAATTGACAATTGGCAATTGGGCCTATAGCACCGTCTAGCATTTTTGAACAGCTTGGGCGTCGCACCGGTGTCACACTCACACTGGGTGTGTCATTTCTGAACTCGCCCCAGTACTGACAGTTGAAAAAAGAACACAGCCTATAGTTGAATTCCTTTCAAGAGTTTGAAACACTCGAGCTACTCGCTCCGGTGTTCAGTCGCAACCGATTTACAGGGAATAAATGCGTGGTGCCAAAGAAATGTGGTGCAACAAACACTTTTCGAAAGGAATAGGCGCGTGAAGCCCCGGAGCTGTTCCAGAGCTTCTCCTAGGTGTGAAAGGAATACAACTCATGAGTAAAGCCTAGTACTCATAACTGCGAAATTCGCACTTTTTTTTGACATTGCTTCGACAATTTGACGTTTGATTCACGCATAAAACGTCAATTTGTCGAAGCAATGTAAAAAAAGTGCGAATTTCGCAGCTATGAGTACTAGGCTGAAAGCGAGTCAACAAGATCACTTACCGAACGCGAGTACTCGACTTCGGATAATTTTACGAACGATGAGATTACTAATCTGATCGAAGCGATTACTCGGATCAAAGTTTCCGAGAGCGGCTACTGTCACCTTTCGATCAGTTCGATCGGCTGGAATCTTGTACGCAATAAAAAGGTCTTTCAGGAGGTGATGTCATGAAAGTAGCATTCTACTCGTCGTGATCCCAGCCCTGGTTCGATCAGAGCCTTCGATATATTTGATTCGTTCCTGAAGGTGTCGCTATAGTTGTATTTCTTTCACACCTAGGAGGAGCTCCGGAACAGCTCCGGGGCTTCACGCGCTTATTCCTTCCGAAAAGTGTTTGTTGCACCACGCATAATGTTCCCTGCAAATCGGGGGCGACTAAGCACCGAAGCGAGTAGCTCGAGTGATTCAAGCTCTTGAAAGGAATACAACTTTTTACTGGGAGAAAAGAAAAGCAGCGAAAAATTCAAAAATTGTCAAATTCAAACTTGTCAAATAGCCATCATATGTTTTTTTAGGTGGATGTTTATTTTTATTATTTCTATTTGCAAGAAAAGGGAGGAAATGGGTAATGAAATGAGGAATAATAGCCAATAGAATATCATCCTATCCGCCAGAAAAGTACCCAATATTATTGTCATATAACTAGGCAATCTATATATAACAATATAATTTATTTTTAAATTATTTTCAAGATGTGTATAGAAGGGATGTAACTGCGGGTGTAATAGTGTAATGACTGTAATGTATTGTTTGACATGGAGGGGAAGGGTGGATGGTGGATACTAAATGTGAAGTAGAAAAATAAATTCAGAAACATTCAATTTTCTAGGAAGTACCATTATTCGCTTATTTGAGTTTGATTTGATATTGGTAATCTTAATGGTACTATTAAACATTTAAAGGAACAAGGTGAAAAAGCTGAAAAAGGGTAAGCCCCGCACAGCATTACCAACTTTTGAGTTCATTACTTTAGCTTTAGGTATCTGACTTTCCTTTATTTTCAAGGTTTCTCAGCTATGGCTGACAATGACAAGATTGATATCTTTGGTCAAATGAAAGATCCCAATAAATCCCCTTCCTCGCCTGAAACATCAGATTCAATACCAATTTCTGCACCTGAAGAAGTTGCAGGTGAAGAGGATGAAACCCTAGAATCAATTATGAATGCAAACAATGATGCAAAACAAGAAAAGACTGACACCAAAGTTGCTGGAGACAGGTATCATAATCATATAAGAGGCCCATTATGCTAGCGGCTAGTACCTCCACACTAGAACTTGATATTCTGCATAGTTCAGCATTTTAGGATTTTTTTTATGTCTATCAACTTAGCGAGACAACTTCGAAAAATCGATTTTCCATTATGCCAAGAATTTGCCGCTTTTTTGCCGCTAATTAAATGTGGAATTAAAAAATTTGCCGCTCTTTTGGTTTTTTTCTTAATTACGTGTTTTGCTAACTTGACGTCAAGATAGCGAGACAACATCACTAAATATGTCAGCACTAAAAAACTAGGTACGTGAAAATTTGCCGTTTTTTTTGCCGCTAATTAGTTGTGAAAATCAAAAATTTGCCGGTTATTTTTTTTTTTCATAAAAAATAAAGTTTGAAAAAAAATCATTTGTTTCGCTAACTTGACGTCAAGTTAGCGAGACATTATCACCAAAAATGTCGGTAATGAAAAATTGAGTGAATGGGAATTTGCCGTTTTTTTTGCCGCTAATTAGTTGTGAAAACCAAAAATTTGCCGCTTTTTTTTACAAAAAATCAAGTTGGAAAAAAAATCATGTGTTTCGCTCAAGTTAGCGAGACAATATCACTAAAAATGTCGGTAGTGATGAGTTGAGTGAATGGAAATTTGCCGTTTTTTTGCCGCTAATTCGATGTGAAAACTAAAAATTTGCCGCTACCTTTCTTTTCATAAGAAAATCGTGTTCGAAAATAAAATAGTGTTTTCCTAATTTAACGTGAAGTTATCGAGATCACTAAAAATGTCGGTAGTGATGAATTGAGTGAGTGGAAATTTGCCGCTAATTATCTCTTTTTCTACAAGAAAATATCGCGTTTGAAAAAAATATCATGTATTTCGCTAACTTGACATCAAGTTAGCAAAACAGTAAACAGTATCAATAAAAATGTCGGTAGAAAATTTCATTCATCTGTCAAAACTGGTATTCGAACCATAAACTTGGCTCTGTGTCATTTGCGCGACAGTCGTTTGCGCGAGGGAGAAAAGCGCCATACTAAAAGCGCGAGGGACAAAAGCGCGACGGAACAAAAACTCGACTGCATAAAAGCGCGAGAAACAAAGGCGCGAGCGAGAAAAGCGTGAGAAACAAAAGCGCGAGGGACAAAAACGCGGGAGAAAAAGCGCGACGGAACAAAAACGCGACTGTAGTAAAGCACGATTGGACAACAACGCGAAGTATCTAACTATCTACGAGGACTGTAAGCAAAAGAGGGACACATCAAATTGTATCAATAAAATTCAGAAAAATGCAGCCTTACTCAAACTAACCCATACTAACCTGTTCCCCTAGTGCGATCTAGTCTTCGTTAAATAGAATTTTATTTGAAAAACCAGGCGCGGTCAAGGGACCCTACGCTATAAATAAATTGACTGTTTTTTTGGATAAAATGCTAACTTATGAGTACTAGATCGCACTAGGCGGACGGGTTATTTTGGGTTAGTTTGAGCAAGTCTGTATTTGCTTTATTATTATTGGTTCAAATTGATGTCGCAATACAGACTTACTCAAACTAACCCAAAATAACCCGTCCACCTAGTACGATCTAGTCCTCGTAAGCATTTTATTTAAAAAAACAAAGTTAATTCACTGATTGATTGCTCAGGGTCTCTTGAGAGCGCAGTGCTTTTTAAATAAAATGCTAACTCATGAGGACGAGATTGCCCTAGACGGACGGGTTAGTTTGGGTTAGTTTGAGTAAGTCTACATAATTTTGATATTGGAACAATTTGATGTTTCCCTCTTTTGCTTAGAGGTCGTCGTTGTAAATGTCGCTCTTTTAATTTTTCACTGTTCTAAATCTCGTTCTTTACATATGTCGCTCTTTTGATATGTTGCTGTTTTTTTTAGATGTCGCTATTTTGAATAGCGCTGTTCCAAATGTCGCTATTTTGATATATCGCTTTAACAATATGTCGCCTTTTTGATGTTGCTATTTTAAATATCGTTCTTTTGAACCGGAGCCACCGAAAATATCTTGTATTTTGGAAAACGATGTCCAGTTCTCGTAGTAAGGCACTTCACGTTCTTGGCCAATCGCGCTTTATCCAGTCGCGATTTTGTTCTGTCGCGCTTTTGTCCCCTCGCGCTTTTGCTTCTAGCGCTTTTATCCAGTCGCGTTTTTGCGCAGCCGTGCGCTTTTGTCCCTCGCGCTTTTGTTCCTCGCGCTTCTATCCAGTCGCGTTTTTGTCCATCGCGCACTTGTCCTGTCGCGTTTTTGTTCCGTCGTGATTTTGTCCCTCGCGCTTTTCGTATCGCGCTTTTCTCCCTCGCGCAAACGGTTGTCGCGCAAACGGTTGTCGCGCAAATGACACAGATCCCATGCATAAACTGGCATTTTTTAATTGTTGATTTCAACCAATCAGATTACGATTACGTGATAATTTCTACTACACCTTTTCCATAAGTATTTCAGAATGTATCACTTGTATTTCAGATTCATCAATTCTAGTTCAGAATGCGTCAGTTGTATTCCAGTTGTGTAAGTTTAATTTCAGAAAGTGTTATTTGTATTTCAACTGTGTCAGTTGTAGTTCAGAAAACGTCATTTGTATTCTAGTTTGGTCAGTTGTATTTCAGAAAAAGTAATTTGTATTTCATTTTGGTCACTTGTATTTCAGAAAACGTCATATGTGTTTCAGATTATTTATTTGTAAATCAGAAATTGTAAATTGTATTTCAGAATTTGTCAGATGTATTTCAGATGTTATCAATGTAGTGTATTAAATGAAATTTATGATGGTTCACCTATACACCTTGCTTGTGTTGATTTGGGATAATCTGTTCTTATAATATTATTATCTGAAATACAACTGATGATTTCTGAACTACATCTGACAAATTCTAAAATATAATTCACGCTTTCTGAAATACAATCAACGAATCTAAAATACAATTGACGCTTTCCGAAATAAAATTAACTTATCTGAAATACATTTGACGATTTCTGAAATAAAATATACCAGTCTGAAATACAATTGACTCTTTCCGAAATATAATTAAATAATCTGAAATACAATTGACGCTTTCCGAAATACAATTCACTAGTCTAAATTGCAATTGACGCTTTCTGAAACTAAACTGACGGTCTCTGAAATACATATGGAAAAGGTGTAGTGCAGGATTATCGGATTGGACAATTGCTTACTAACGGGTGGCATTTGACATTTTTTCTGATTGCTGACATTTTATACTTACGAGGATATACTAAAAATTTAAATTTTTGATTCATGAAATTCTCTCATAAAATACAACTCGAGCAATGGAAATATATCTATAATTTTTGAGAAATTTGCTCTCATGCATTTTTAACTGGAAAAAGCACTCGTCCCTCGTGCTTTTTTTCAACTAAAAATGCATTTGGGAAAATTTGCCAAAAATTATCGATAATTTCCATTTTATCCCAATTTAATTTTATTTCTAATTTTATTTTATTTTCTGTATAAATGAGCACACGATATTTCGCTTTCTGATTTTTGAAACCTATATAAGGCCTCCAATAGAGTTTTCCTAAACTAAAGAAAAAAAAAATTGTAAAACTATTCTCAAAAAATTTAGAAATAAATATTTGTTCCAACAAATGTTGAGTTTCACTAATTAAAATATACTTACAGGCTGCATAAAAATCAAGGGTGGGAGATCATTTATAAGGGAACACCCTTTGACTCATCTAATTTTATACTGCCCTTCGCTTTTTGTGTTGATGTCGGTCTAACTTAACGGCAAGCTTGCGAAACACAAGTTTTTCTCAAACACGATTTTTTCATGCGGAAAAAGAGCGGCAAATTTTTGGGTTTTCACATTTAATTAGCGGCAAAAAGCGGCAAATTTCCACAACTTGTCTCTACCACTCAATTTTTCTCTACCGACATTTTTATTGATACTGTTTTGCTCACTTGATGTCAATTGAACAATGATATTTTTTTTCAAACGCGATATTTACCACTCACTCAATTTATCACTACCGACATTTTTAGTGATCTCGCTAACTTTACGTTAAATTAGCAAAACATTATTTTATTTTCGAACACGATTTTCTTATGAAAAGAAAGGTAGCGGCAAATTTTTAGTTTCCACATCTAATTACCGGCAGAAAAACGGCAAATTCCCATTCACTCAACTTATCACTACCGACATTTTTAGTAATATTGTCTCGCTAACTTGACGTCAAGTTAGCGAAACACATGATTTTTTTTTCAAAGTTGATTTTTTGTGAAAAAAAGAAGCAACAAATTTTTGGTTTTCACAAATAATTAGCGGCAAAAAAACGGCAAATTTCCATTCATTCAATTTTTCACTACCGACATTTTTAGTGATAATGTCTCGCTAACTTGACGTCAAGTTAGCGAAACAAATGATTTATTTTTTTCAAACTTGATTATTTATGCAAAAAAAAGAACCGGCAAATTTTTGGTTTACACAACTAATTAGCGGCAAAAAAACGGCAAATTTTCATCTACCTAATTTTTTACTGCTGACATATTTAGTGATGTTGTCTCGCTATCTTGACGTCAAGTTAGCAAAACACGTAATTAAGAAAAAACCAAAAGAGCGGCAAATTTTTTAATTCCACATTTAATTAGCGGCAAAAAAGCGGCAAATTCTTGGCATAACGGAAAATCGATTTTCCGAAGTTGTCTCGCTAAGTTGATAGACATATTTTTTTTGGTAACAGTTTCATATATCCCCAACACTTAATTTTGAAATAATCTTGTAAAATATGAATAAATAAGTGTCTAAATAGATAACTTAAACTAAAAATATTTGGCGCTAATGGTTTATAAATAAGAAAAAAATATGTTCATATAAAATAATTGTCGAGGATTTATTAAATAATTTCTCCTAAGTAACAGTTTCACATATCCCCAACACCTACCTTTGAATTAGTTTTGTACAATATGATAAAATTAGTGTCTAAATAGAAATAGATAGTTTCAACTGAAATTATTGGGTGCAAATGATGATATAAAATTTTAAAACAATTGTTCATATGAAATATATGTTGGGGATTTATTAAATAATTATCCCTAACTAAAGATTTGGTATATACCCAACACCTAACATTGTTGCCTCGTAGCGCTCAGCTAAAAAAAAATTATTTGAATTACAACCACAAGCTATAATTAAAAAAAAAAAATACAAACTCCGAAACCACTTACCAATGTCAAATTATTTGAAACAACGTCAGTAGAAAGCTCACTTTATGACCTATGACTATGTAGAAATTGCTGCTACAACATTTTTTTTCCATTTTGGTGTCATATCGAAGTCTTTTCGACACTAAAGTCGATTAAACGCGAATAACCAGTCGGTTATATTGACAGATGAACAATGCATTTACCGTCATTTATCACCGATTGGTTGACAAATGACGTTTACTTCATTGGTTATCTCTCAACTATGACCAACCGGTTAATCGCCTTTTATCGATGTTAAAGTAGTATTTACTTATCGAAGGTTGGTGACACTGGCTGACTGATGGCCATCGAACTGTCATTCGCGATAAAAAATAGAAGATTTCTATATTTGGCATGTAGTGTTACCAATCTAAACATATGAAATCAGGAAATATGAGAATAAAATTTCCAAGAAAAGTTTTTTTTTAAAATTAAAAAATACCAAAATAGAAAAAATAGTATAAAATATTCGTTTCACAAGACATTTTATCGCACTCGCCCTTTAGAAAACTCGCCTCCGGCTCGTTTTCTAATATAGGGCTCGTGCGATAAAATGACGTCTTATGAAACTTGTATTTTAATGTACTATTATGATATCTTGAATTGTGAACATCTCTTTACTGATCTCGAACTGCTCCAACTCTATCTCTAACTGACCTAACAGTAGAAAATCTCTAAACGGGCTAGCCCATTAATCAAAAGGATGCAAACTAACCCAAATTAACCTGTCCCCGTAATGCCTGCCAGTCTTCCGAATTATGTCAATGTTAGGTGTTGGGGATATGCTAAATATTTTATATCCTACTGAACTATTAAAACCATATAATACCTTGGTGACGATAATCATAAACAGGGTCAAATCAAATCAAATCAAAATTTATTCATGTTAATTGTCGCAATAGCAACTTACATAAGTCAAATACATAATATAAAGAGTAAAAATTACTTATTTCTAACAATAATGTCACACTACACTAAAAAGAACTTATTTTAAATAAAAACAAAAAACTGTATTTAACACTCAACACATAGATTAAAAACAGTATAAATTAAAAGCATAAAGATCAAAGAAACATAGTTAGACGCTTCATTATTCATTACACATTAAACATTTCTACACATTAAAATCAAAGTGGAAAAATTCCTCTAAAGAATAAAAACTGTTTCTCATCAAGATCTGTTTGTTTTTTTAAAAGTTAAAAATGGCAAGCTTTTAATTTCAGCTGGCAGTTTGTTATAGTTATTAATGATACAAGTTCGATATGAACGCCATAATGAAACGCGTGTAACGTTAAACCATGAGGCGTCAGCCGAGTGGTTTAGTTACACAAGTTTCATTAATAAAGTTCATATTGAACGTGTATCATTCAAAATTTAATCTACAATGGTCCAAATAGATTTGATTTGCCTTGAAATAGCAAAAACTTTTCAAATTAAAATTTGAAATTTAGCAGGTGCCCGTACTAGTCGAGAACCTGCCTGTTGGTTTTTAGAATTTTGACTTTGGCAGCTTCAATATTGAAGTCCATTTTTGTGCCATAAATTCAATTTTATAGTGGAAAATATTATTATTATTGGTGAATCTGAGTTCGAAAGTGTCTCTTCGAATATAGAGACAGCATTATTGAAAAGGTTCTTCTGGCAACTAACTTTCTTTTTGTATAATTTTCATTTCAAAATTTGGGTGTTATTATGAATTCTTAAACGCACTAGTGCTATTATGAAGGACCTAATGACATTCAAATGACAATGCTAAATGTGTCATAATGACACCGACGTAGATTAAATAATTTAATAGCCCAGTAACCGAGACCATCGTGACACCGAGGGGTAGGTCACTCGATCGAATTTGTACACCTAATTACAAATACATTCAATTACATGTATTTTTTTGTAATTGAATGTATTTGTATGTAATTGAATGTATTTGTTTGTAATTGAATGTAATTGAGAATGTAATTGAAGGTATAAAATTAAATGTATTCGAGCGTTATTGAATGAAATTGATGTAATTAGGTGTAATTGAGTGTAATTGAATGTAATTGAATATAATTAAATGTAATTAACTTTTTTTGGAAATAAAGATGGATGATGGAGAGGGCATGTATTTAAATTGCTCACAGACGATTCAAGCGGTCGAATAGAGGTTTGGATTACTTTGCATTTAGTACACTTCGGCGAGATTGTAAAAACCTCACCAAAGAGTGCTATAAATTATACATAAGTGATACTGAAAGAGCCATAGGCACCAATATGAAAATTTTTTGGAACTTTATTCACTCCCAATCTAATCAGGGTACTATTCCTAACGAAATGTTTCTTGCCTCAGAAAAGGCGTCCAACGGTGTTGACATAGCTAATCTTTTTGCTGTCTATTTCTCCTCCGTCTATAACCCTCAGAGAAATTCCGACGCTGGATCCTTTGCTGATCGATTTGAGAATGTTTCAAGCATTGTCATAGATCCAACAGATATTGAGAGGGCTTTAACGCAATTGGACATCAACAAGTCTGCAGGACCTGATGGTATTCCCAACAAAGTACTAAAATCTTGTTCTAACACTTTGTATCTTCCTCTGTTTAATATTTTCAACAAATCATTATCTTCTGGAATTTTTCCAGAAATGTGGAAGCTCTCCTACGTTTGTCCTATTTACAAGTCAGGCAGCAAAAATGATGTAATAAATTACAGACCCATCAGCATTCTGTCTGCGATTCCAAAATTATTTGAGCAGTGCGTGGAAGGAATTCTTTCAAAAATATTTCATCAGATTGTGATCAGTCAACAGCACGGTTTTATAGCCGGTAGATCCGTTGAGACGAACCTGTTTCTCTTTACAACATTCATAAATTCATCATTTGCTAATAATGCAGAAACTCATGCAATATATACTGACTTCAGTAAAGCCTTTGATAAGGTAAATCACAACATCCTTCTTTCAAAGCTTTCAAGTTTCGGCGTTTCTGGACATTTATTTTCATGGATGAAATCATACCTTACTAACAGAATGCAACAAGTCAAGATCGATGGCTATCTTTCTTCTCTTTTCCATGCATCCTCTGGGGTACCCCAAGGTTCTCACTTGGGCCCACTTCTATTCAGCTTATTTATCAACGATTTAGGATCGTTGCTCTCGTCAAATTTTTTACTTTTTGCTGATGACTTGAAGTTGTATCGTCAGGTGACGTCAACTCAAGACATACTTATTTTGCAAAATGATCTTAACATCGTTCACGATTGGTGTCAGCTTAATTACATGTCCCTCAACATCGATAAGTGCTGTTGTATAAGATTCAGTAGACGCACCCATAGTGTTCCCTTGCAGTATTACTTAAACAATGTTCGCTTGTCTGAAGTTTCTATCATTAAAGATCTTGGTGTCTATCTAGATACTAGGCTAATGTTCACTGAGCATTTTGAAGTGGTAATTGGCAGGGCTAATAAAATGTTGGGGTTTATTAAGAGAGCTACTAGGGACTTTACAAGTATACGCCCTATCAAAATTCTTTACACATCACTGGTCAGGTCCGTTCTTGAATTTTCATGCATAGTTTGGTCACCTTACTATCAGATCCACATCAATAGGCTTGAGAGTGTTCAACACAAATTTATTAAGTTTGCAAGGTACAAACTTTCTTTGAGTGGTGTAATTCTCAGTGATGACCTGACTATGACTTATTTAGACTTATCTACTCTTGTTCGCAGAAGGGAATATTTTGATGTCTGTTTTGCATTTAAAATTCTTAACTACTACATAAAAAGCCACGAATGTCTTGAATGTTTTAATCTACACATTCAAAGTTATCAGACACGAAGTAAATCTTTACTGCACATTCCTTACTGTCGAACCTGGTACCTACTATTCAGTCCTGTGAATAGAATATCTGCCAATGTAAATAAGGTCTGTGAGGGCCTTGAGTTCTTTGGTTTATCTCTGGATAAATTTAAGACGAAGGCCAGGAGAATTGTTTTAGGTTAGATTTTTTTTTTTTTTTTTTTAGATTTAAACTCTGTTCAACTTCAAATGTATTTTTCTTATACGTAAATAAATGAATAAATGAATAAATAAATAAATAAATATCTAATTGACAGTAATTGATTGTAATTAAAAGTATTTGAATGTAATTAAATGTAATTGGATGTAATTGAACGTAATTAAACGTAATTGAATATAATTGAATGTAATTGAATATAATTAAATGTAATAGACCTATCTATTTTTACCTGGTATGCGCGCGCAACACGAGGCAATGCCTTTCTATTGGCTAACTAGTACAGGTGAGAGATGTTCGTTTTGCACGCTGGGCATCTCCGTGTCCTTGTTCATTGCCCGTGGTCTGACAAGAATAAAAGTACGATTGATATTTAACTTGACATAGCTTGACAAAGTGACATTCAAAAATTGTTTGAAATTTTCATTGTCAAATACGTTGCACAACACGCAGTCTTTCTCGTTTCTTTTTTATCCCGTCCAAATAAGAAGAACGGACTGCTATGCGTAAGTCTAAAATAATTTGGTACGTTTTGCCTCGCCTTGCGCAATGAGCGTTCTGTGTCTTTTTTTATCTAATGAAGTTTTCGTATTATTTCCTCTTTGTCTGGTAAAATAGATAGGTGTATTGAAAGTAATTGATAAAATGTATTTGAGCGGTATTTGAACGTAATTGAAGGTAATTGAGTTGGAATTGAGTGTAATTATTTGTAATTGAGTCAATTGAGTGTAATTATTTGTAATTAAGTGTAATTAAATGTAATTGAACGTAATTGCAAGGTAATTGAGGTATTTAAATGTATTTTTTCAATTACATTTCAACATTTGTACACCTAATTGGGGAGTGACCTACCCCTCGCGTGACACCTTCCCAGACGCTAGTACACTGGCACCAGAGCATCCCTGCCCCTGGTCTCATAGTCATGCACACTTCGGTGCATGATAAAGACATCAGGATTTTTTTAACATAAAGAAGGTTCTCCAAAATGTAGACAGAGGGAACAGTCAGTACGCCCAGCCTATAATGAGCTCCTGACTTTCCTCTTTCTCCTGTAAAAATTTCAAAATTTTCTCTTTGCCAGTTTTCCAGAAAAAAATTAAAATGCAAGAGGTGAATTTTTCTTAAATAAGTCCATTTTCCAGAATTTTTCCTGGAGTCATTTTCCATTGGAAAATCGTGAAATTTGCCTATAATGAGCTCCTGACTTTCCTCTTTCTCCTGTAAAAATTTCGAAATTTTCCCTTTCCCAGTTTTCCAGAAAAAAATTAAAATGCAAGAGGTGAATTTTTGTAATTTTGCTTAAATAAATCAATTTTCCAGAATTTTTCCTGAAGTGATTTTCCATTGGAAAATTTTGAAATTTTCCTATAATGAGCTCCTGACTTTCCTCTTTCTCCTGTAAAAATTTCAAAATTTTCTCTTCGCCAGTTTTCCAGAAAAAAATTAAAATGCAAGAGGTGAATTTTTCTTAAATAAGTCCATTTTCCAGAATTTTTCCTGGAGTCATTTTCCATTGGAAAATTGTGAAATTTGCCTATAATGAGCTCCTGACTTTCCTCTTTCTCCTGTAAAAATTTCTAAATTTTCTCTTTGCCAGTTTTCCAGAAAAAAATTAAAATGCAAGAGGTGAATTTTTCTTAAATAAGTCCATTTTCCAGAATTTTTCCTGGAGTCATTTTCCATTGGAAAATTGTGAAATTTGCCTATAATGAGCTCCTGACTTTCCTCTTTCTTCTGTAAAAATTTTGAAATTTTCCCTTTCCCAGTTTTCTAGAAAAAAATTAAAATGCAAGAGGTGAATTTTTCTTAAATAAGTCCATTTTCCAGAATTTTTCCTGGAGTTATTTTCCATTGAAAAATTTTGAAATTTTCCTATAATGAGCTCCTGACTTTCCTCTTTTTCCTGTAAAAATTTCGAAATTTTCCCTTTCCCAGTTTTCCAGAAAAAAATTAAAATGCAAGAGGTGAATTTTTCTTAAATAAGTCCATTTTCCAGAATTTTTCCTGGAGTCATTTTCCATTGGAAAATTGTGAAATTTGCCTATAATGAGCTCCTGACTTTCCTCTTTCTCCTGTAAAAAATTTCTAAATTTTCTCTTTGCCAGTTTTCCAGAAAAAAATTAAAATGCAAGAGGTGAATTTTTCTTAAATAAGTCCATTTTCCAGAATTTTTCCTGGAGTCATTTTCCATTGGAAAATTGTGAAATTTGCCTATAATGAGCTCCTGACTTTCCTCTTTCTCCTGTAAAAATTTCAAAATTTTCTCTTTGCCAGTTTTCCAGAAAAAAATTAAAATGCAAGAGGTGAATTTTTCTTAAATAAGTCCATTTTCCAGAATTTTTCCTGGAGTCATTTTCCATTGGAAAATCGTGAAATTTGCCTATAATGAGCTTCTGACTTTCCTCTTTCTCCTGTAAAAATTTCGAAATTTTCCCTTTCCCAGTTTTCCAGAAAAAAATTAAAATGCAAGAGGTGAATTTTTGTAATTTTGCTTAAATAAATCAATTTTCCAGAATTTTTCCTGAAGTGATTTTCCATTGGAAAATTTTGAAATTTTCCTATAATGAGCTCCTGACTTTCCTCTTTCTCCTGTAAAAATTTCGAAATTTTCCCTTTCCCAGTTTTCCAGAAAAAAATTAAAATGCAAGAGGTGAATTTTTGTAATTTTGCTTAAATAAATCAATTTTCCAGAATTTTTCCTGAAGTGATTTTCCATTGGAAAATTTTGAAATTTTTTTATAATGAGCTCCTGACTTTCCTCTTTCTGCTGTAAAAATTTCAAAATTTTCTCTTCGCCAGTTTTCCAGAAAAAAATTAAAATGCAAGAGGTGAATTTTTCTTAAATAAGTCCATTTTCCAGAATTTTTCCTGGAGTCATTTTCCATTGGAAAATTGTGAAATTTGCCTATAATGAGCTCCTGACTTTCCTCTTTCTCCTGTAAAAATTTCGAAATTTTCCCTTTCCCAGTTTTCCAGAAAAAAATTAAAATGCAAGAGGTGAATTTTTGTAATTTTGCTTAAATAAATCAATTTTCCAGAATTTTTCCTGAAGTGATTTTCCATTGGAAAATTTTGAAATTTTCCTATAATGAGCTCCTGACTTTCCTCTTTCTCCTGTAAAAATTTCAAAATTTTCTCTTCGCCAGTTTTCCAGAAAAAAATTAAAATGCAAGAGGTGAATTTTTCTTAAATAAGTCCATTTTCCAGAATTTTTCCTGGAGTCATTTTCCATTGGAAAATTGTAAAATTTGCCTATAATGAGCTCCTGACTTTCCTCTTTCTCCTGTAAGAATTTCAAAATTTTCTCTTTGCCAGTTTTCCAGAAAAAAATTAAAATGCAAGAGGTGAATTTTTCTTAAATAAGTCCATTTTCCAGAATTTTTCCTGGAGTCATTTTCCATTGGAAAATTGTGAAATTTGCCTATAATGAGCTCCTAACTTTCCTCTTTCTCCTGTAAAAATTTCAAAATTTTCTCTTTGCCAGTTTTCCAGAAAAAAATTAAAATGCAAGAGGTGAATTTTTCTTAAATAAGTCCATTCTCCAGAATTTTTCCTGGAGTCATTTTTCATTGGAAAATTGTGAAATTTGCCTATAATGAGCTCCTGACTTTCCTCTTTCTCCTGTAAAAATTTCAAAATTTTCTCTTTGCCAGTTTTCCAGAAAAAAATTAAAATGCAAGAGGTGAATTTTTCTTAAATAAGTCCATTTTCCAGA